>JAOSBO010039812.1:0-10984 GCA_027563915.1 Erythroxylum rotundifolium | reverse complement strand
GCATTAGGCTAGTCTTAGGATCAATTCTGCACTGGTTCCTTGAGAGTCGACCCGAGGTTGCACCCTATATTGCAATTTTTGGTATAAATTGATTTTGACCGGTTTCCAAGAATCAATCTTAGGATTGAATGATAAGCCGCGATCATAGAGTATTAAGGAAAATAGGAAAAAGAGGAATAGAAATCAAATGAAGATTTGGAGATAATTGGATTGTAAAGATGAGAGTTAGTTCAAAAGAAACTAAGTCAGAACTTAGATCTTAGGAAAGTGACAAGTGTAAAGTTGCTTTTATGATGTGTCAAAAGTTTGAGTAATTCGAGGGTTAAAAAGGGGTTGGTATTCTTCTTAAGTTCTTCCTTTGTTATCATTTCCTCCAAAAATTTCTTCCCATGCACTGAGTTTTCCATCAAACTCCTTCTGAGAGAAAACTCTAATTCTTCATATCCCTCACCATTTCCTTTACTCCTAGAGTGTTTCTTCTACCTTAGGAGAAAAAAAACCAGAAGTTGGTTAGTGTTCATAGAGGAGTACATGATTTATTGTATGCAATTAAGGCTTTGTGGATAGTTGAAGATCTTGGAGTTTTTTTCAACAAAAAGGTAGTGAATAAATTCTCTAGAATTGGAGATTTATGAAATAAATTTGATGAGTTACTGTCATCTACATGAACATGGCATTTTTATATATAATTATATTTTTAGGCACTGTACTAAGGGGATGAAAATTTGAGGATATAATGTTATTTGGGTTTTGATGGATTATTAATGATCGGGTGTCATGAAAATGGTTCTTGGAGTTGAAATAGAAATAAAATGATGTATAAGATGAATGTAGAGAGTTAGATATGGTAAAGTGATATGCTCTACTTCTTCACTCAGTATATATGAATACTTAGGTGTCTATATGAGAGTTGAGGAAGACTTAGAGATGTCCAGGAACATAGACATATTGTCTATGTTTTATCATCTGCCTTTCTTCTCTTCGTCTGCCTCTTCAATTGTTCTTCGTCTGCTTTGACTTCTATCATCTTTCTTTTGGCATTGCATCTGTCTTTAGCGCATCGTCTATGTTTGACTATTATCATCTATGTTCGGCCTCTTATCGTCTATCTTTGAGATTCCGCCCGCCTTTAGACACTTCGTCTATCTTTTGGCATCTATCTTTTACTTCCATTTGTGCTTTGCTTTCGTCTATGTTGTGCTATCGTCTGCCTTTAGACACTTAGTTTGTCTTTTGGCATATCGTCTGTGTCTTGAAAATTCATCTACTTCTGCTTTGTCTACCTTCTGCTTATAGGAACAAATTATATCAATTGCACTCTTTGATTTAACGTGAATAGTAGACTCGAAAATCAGAGTTGGATAGAAATTAGAATGACTTATTAAGTTATGGAATTGGATTTAAATGAGTTGTTGAGGTATAAACCCTACGAACAATGCTAGTTAAGTGAGGTTCGATAATTGATAGTGATGGTGATAACCTAGATGGAAGGATACCCGGGGATTGTCATAAACAGGCATTGTACATAATTCATTCTATATATGTGCATTAATAAACACGCAAAATTGTGCAGATTGTGATATATGTGTGTATGTTATTTGTTATGGAGGAACAATTGGAACATCGACTTCCAGACGTTGCTGGCACTTCCAGGCAATAGCTTTGGGAGCAACTTATGAGTAACCTAGATAGTTTCTCTCAATTATTGTTTGCTTAATTTATGCTATGAATGATAAATGAATATGTTTGATTGTGGATTCCAGATAGAAGGTCCGATAAAAGAAAATGGGAATTGTGATATTGAAGTGATACTTATATGTGAATGTGAAGACTTATGTGCTTTATGATGTGACTGCTTGGATTACATGCATTCCATGCATGAATGCAAAATCAGATAATGGAAGTTGTGACTAGAGTTGCCAACGATCAGAGCTTAAAGCTCAACGAATGAAAATGAGCCTCGAGCTCACAGTGTTTCAGAGCCTCAGGCTCAACGTATAATGAGCCTTGTATCCTCATCGGATAAGGAACAGCTATTAATGAGCCCGGTATCCAAAATAGATACGAGACAGTTCAGGAACTCGGTCACAACAATATAACAATTGAAAAAGAGCCTCACAAGCATTTCATATGCATTTGATTCTATATGTTTGATTGATTGAAATGCATAATTCGTCTATGCTTAAGTGGAAATGTGAAATGTGATTATATGTTATGTGAAATGATGTGTTGCATGAATTGAGTGAACCATCAATGATGGTTACCTCATTGAGTTCGCAAAACTCACCAAAATTGCAACGTTGTCTTTTCAGGACCGAGAGATGACTTCAGCTACTAAGAGGCTCTACCGCCAAGTAGTTTGTGTTTTGGCAAGAGGAGTTATGGCTCAAAGGTCGGTCAATTGAGACTTTTGGACGGATTAGATAGATTTGTATATTTTCCTCATTTATGTAGTATTATTGTATTAGGTTCTGATAATGTACATATGGAAATTGTCGAACGATACAATGTAGACTTTCGATTTTGTGAAATGAAATGAGGAAAATGTTGGGTTTCAAAATATTGTGATTTCCATATGATGCTTTAAAATGGAAAAATGATATGATGCCATATGAGGTTTAAGTAGTGATCAAATGTAACGTGCCCTTATAGTAGGACATGTGCCGAAATGACCTCTGGGTGTCTCGGCGTATACCCTTCGACAAGGGGGCGCTATAAGTTTTTCCTGTATAAAGGTGAGCTACTCTCTTTCTTCCTTAATCACCTTCATCTCCTCTGCTTCTTCTACTTCCCGAATAGAGACTTCCATCACTTTTTCTAACTTGATGTTTGTTGTCATCTATTCTTCGTCCTTTTATTTTTTAGAAGATTCGAACACATCAATTATCCAGAATGAGCTACTATCCTTTGGATTCTTTAATATATCATTTATGTTGAATGTCACTTAATTATTATCTATCCAAAAGAAAGAGTTCTTTTAATGAACATCTACCCAAGATTTTGTTATGTTCAAATATGGTATATTAAGAACTGGTGAATAATAGGGAAGGTTGACATTCTCTTCTTGAATCTCTTTGTCCATCTCTTAGTTTTCAATAAAGTAGGGTTCAACTTGATTTCTCGATAGTTCCTCTAGCTCTACCCTATTCCTAAGTGTGATAGCCTGACATGGCTTTATTGAATTTATTTTCATGCTACATAAATAGTTTTCCACACTTTGCTTACAAAAGTCCCTAGAAAGATGGCCTATTCAAACTTCTAAATTGTGAATAGAAGAGGCATAATCTTTGACTACTTGCTTGAATTTCTCTTCCAATATCTTCTGGTTCTCTTCTATATCCTTGAGCTTATTCATGATTTTGTTTAGCTTGAAATCCCATGAACTGGATTCATCCTATTGAAATTCAAATAGGTCTTGATGTCCTATGTGAATACTTGCATTATTAGACCAATAGAAATCTGAGTGACTCTGTCACTCCGAAATGTATGTGTTCATATAGTGATGATGATTTCCCCATCCAAATTGAGGCTCATTGAATTCCGTAAATGTCCCTAGCTTCCTGTAATATACATCCTCCATGATCGTTCTTTTTATCTCTTCTTAACATTCAACTCCTCAGAAGTCTCATTCTCACTTTAAGATTTCTTGATGTGTCTCTCTTTACGCCCTAAACTCCTTCTCTATGTTTTTAATATAATTAAAAATAAACGATAGTGAAAAGCCTTAAACTAAAGAACTAAACTAATCGCCTCCCCAACAACAGTGCTAAAAACTTGATCACAAGTTTTCATATGAAAAAGTTTTATTAATTTTAGACCTCGATATTCCACAAGCGCACAAGCTGTTCATGTAATACCTAAGGTGTCGATCTCACGAGAAAGACTAATATAATCCTAAAATCTAAGGCTGAACTTAATTTGCAACAATTTAATGAATAAAACTAAAGTAGAAAATTATTTCAATCACGCAAATGATTCCAATAATCAAACTCGAAAATATAAACAAGATAGCAATTGCAACACCAAGTCAAGAATCAACCTAAGAACTACCAATTGAGAGAAACTGGATTTTTATCTTACTTTAATGAAACCTTAATTGATTATGAATTTATTAAATTACAAGTTCTAGATCTTCTTAAGGTAGATTACTCTCTCTTAAGTTATAATCTTTAACCCTAATTTATAAACCTTAATTAGATTATGGAATTGCAAGCTCTCGATTCACCATTTACACAAAAATTAAATTAGATCTAAAATTGTTCAATAAACTGCCGAAAACTTATACAAGATCTTTTGTTACACAAATTTATCAGTTTGATTTAATTCTTGATCTATTAAATTACATAACTCTCGTTAGCCCAATTTAATAATTTTCACTAGGTTCACCCACTCAGTTTGTTACTGAATTATAAAATGTAGGAATTAAATCACAAATAACTCAATAAAAATGCAATCAATCAACTTTCATTAATATCAAAGACAAAATTTCCGAAGTTGAGTTTAGACAAATTCTCAATATTTAATGAATCTATCATCTATGGCTGTCTCAAATTCTATACAATCATAAAAAATGAAATAAAACAAGAAATAGATTTAGAACTGATGATGGAAATAACAATGGCAGGAAACCTTCTGTTCCAAGAAGTACTTTAAGTAGGCTTCTTCTCCACGTCTCTGTTCCTTTGTTTCTTTCTCAATCTCTCAATAAAGCTATCTAGGGTTAGGGATTATGGTTGATGTAAAAGCCCTTCTCTTTTGTTCTTTAAATACCTTGGCAGCCCTAGGGTTCCTTTGGGTTAACATGATATGAAAAGTTCCTCGAAGCTTGATGTTTTCATTTGTTTCTGTATCTACCCGATGCAGGCCATGATCGTGGCAGGCAACCCTTTATATCATGTGCGTGGCCTAAGTGCCACGATCATGGTCAATATCAAACCTTTCTGTCACGATCGTGGCTTAAGGCATAGTGGCTCACATGTTTTTGTCACAATTGTAGCCTATTATACCATGATCATGCATCATGGTTTCAGCCCGAAAGTCTCCGAAAACTTCTTCGTTCTTCGATATTGATCCTAAAACACTAACAAACAAATCAAGGTACATCAAAAACATAATATTTAAGCTCAAAAACTTATGCTAACCCATAAAAACACTTAAGCACATAAACTAACACATTTTTGACCTAAACACATACTAAGCAATCAAATTAACACTTAATATATAAAAAATTAACCTTAAAATATTATGCAAATTATGCCTATCAATAACACATACACATTTCCACATTACTAATTTGCACAATCACATTAATACTCAATCGTACACGTATGTATATGTGTCATGTACAATGCATGCTCAATGACAATCTTGGGTATGTATCCTTGGTTCACATCACAAGATCATCTTACATTATCACTTGGGTGTATCTAGCTTACACTTAGGTTGATACCTTAAGAATATTTGATTAATCTAAGTTCATCAATCATATATTCTCTAATTTTTTTCTAACATTATATGATCATATAATACTCAGTTTCGCATTCATACTTACTCAATACACATTATTCGTCTTCTTTAAATCATTTTAGCCTTTATAAGATCACTTTCATTTCTTTACTCTCTAAATTTCCAGATTTTGTCTCATTGATATCAACCATCCATGCTTAAGTTATAACCTTAATTATCACCCTAATCATATCACACATTTAACCACTTAATCCATCATCATACTAGGTTCATTTGAAGACTCATTTAAGCTTAAATGCATCATATGAAAGTACCACACCATTTGTTGTTTCAAACATCACCCAATAGACAACAATTCATGTAATTGGTCATTCCCATGATCGTGGATGACTTATTACAATCGTGGGTTATACCAATAGAAACTTTCTAGCCACCTTCTATCCTTCCCACTATTTTGGATGCATTCCTATGATTGTGGGTTAGTTTATATCCAAACCATCGTACGTTTAGTTTATCTTTTCTACTTAATTTCCTCATCAAAATCACCTCTATTCTAATTCAAATAAATCCATAAAACAATTCACAAATCAATGCTCATCTTATGTACAAAAATAGGCATTAAAGTATTCATATATTCATCAATGTTTCAGCACCCATTCTACTCCATTATCACCTTCACTTTATCTCTAAACTAACATCCTATTTCTTCTCATTTCAAGACACTACACTATGCTTTTTCTTTATCTTTTAACGTACTCTAATTCATCTTTATAACAACTACTAACACCTATATTATTAGACATAAAAAATAGAACATGAAAACATCATCCCTTTATAAAATTTATGCATTATTTCTACACCATTATAATGATCATTCTATCTTAAAAACATCTCTACAACCACTTATGAATTATTAGTCATCATATACACAAAAACAAAACGTCAATATGCTCATTTCTTTACCCACGTTTCCACATATATTCATCACCATTTTATGATCATTCAACTTCTAACTATCATCATAAAAGTTGCTATTTAACAAACCATGAAGATTAACATGCTACTTACTTGATTTACCCAAAGTTTCTTTAAAATCTCCAAGAAACTTTAATTCCTCATGTCACTTGATCATCATCATAGAGGATGGAGTAAGTTAGGTTTTCTAGTGGCAAGATGATGGAGATAAGGAAAATGGAAGTAGAAAGTGATGGATAAGAGCAAGGTTCAACATTGAGAGGTGAGAAGAGAGTGTCGTAGATAAAGAAAAATGAAGAAGATGAAGAAGAGAGATTAACGAAGAAGATGAAAGCATGAATTAAAATGAAAGATAATAAAAAATGTCTCTCCAAATGAGAGAATTGTGAGGGATGAGTGGTGAGTGGTAGTGACACTTGTCACTGCCACTTGTCACCTCCCCCTGGTTCCATTTGACCCCTTTTTAATAATTAGTCCATTTGTCTCCAATTTCTAATCTAATTGTCTCCTAATTTTTAATGACAATTGTCATTGAAAATTAGGAGACAATTGTCTTTAAATCCTAATTTCATTTATCAATTATTTCTACCATCAATTTTTACTTACTTCTTCAACCATTTATTAATTATCTTACCACTTGGCATTTTTCCTAGTCCAAAAATACCCAAAATTTTAGAGACATCCCATATTTCACCAAAAATTCTAAATTAATAATTATACTCACCAATTCAATTTTCAAGACGAAATATTCACTATTCACATCATAATTACATTAAAATCATCTTTACTTGGAATATGTTAAATGAGTGCATGTACAATCATTGTAATGTGTATAGAAAATCAAATTCACGTGTGTATATGCTAATGTTATGCATAAGATTGAAATGTTTTTTCCTAATTTCTTGATGCTATTTCTCATTGCCAATATTCTAAGGTTCTGATCCTTAATATGGGAAAATGAGATTCTACAAATCTTCTCTATGAACACTCTTGATAGTTTTTACCTTATCCTAAGAAGATCTTATAGCTTTTTCTCAACTAGCCTATGCTTAGGCATCTTCTTTCACATTGTGATCTAACCATACATCTCATCTCTCCAATTTTGATGTATTAATCAAATAATTGAATCTTCTACTTTTGTTCCTTGAATTCAATAATGTATAAAAATATGGATAAATATCAAGGAAAATATACATTTATTAAAATTTAAAATCTATCAAATATGTTAAATCTTAGAGTTCATTCTACATAAATTTATAACATATTTAGTTTATAATCAAACAAAAAATAACAACACAAAAATAATAAAGAAAACAAGAATAGGAGATCATCATGATAAGTCTTGAATATTGAATCTTTGATGGATCCTTATTGAAATCATGTTTATCTTCTAAGTTTTACTTAATCTTGATTAAAAAAAACAATGTAAACTAGCTTCCAAATGACTTTGAAATGCTTTCCAAATCTTTATTAGCCAAAAAGCTCCTTTTTCTATCTTATTTTCTTTAAAATTAAACCCTAATCTTTAATAAGCTACATAGTTCTAACATAAGTCTATGTAGTTGGATGTGATGTTTTTGAACATTTTTTATAAATCTTCATTATCAACACTAAACCTACATGAGGAAATACAAGGGTCATATTTCTTAATCCAGAGGGTAACACAGTGGTGTGTAGGACTTTGAAGGAGAAACTAAGGAGGCTACTTTGAAATACAACCCTAACACGATACCTTAACATATTAATAAATGTCATGTTAAAGGGTCCTTTTTCAAGTATTCCAAATTCACTCCAAGTTGGTCCAGATTTTCTCCAAATTCACTCCTGTTACTTAAATAGAAAAAAATTAACTAAAATAAAAATACTTCTCATTTTACTTACTAAATCCTGAAAAAGTATCCAAATTACAATTAATAAGCTACGAAAATAATGCTAAAAGTAATTTATGTCTACCATATATTAGTTACGAAACAACCCAATGAGTCCTTTTTATATTTGGCCCATGTTAACCTGTAATAAGTTAAGAAGTTAAGAGTACCATAAACGAATACAAGAAGAATATAAAATTGAATAAATGCTCAATTCCAAAACTTTTACAAATTTGATGAAATTGTCTTAGGCTATGTTTAGTTGGGGGGTTTTATAATGGAA
Organism: Erythroxylum rotundifolium; assembly: GCA_027563915.1. NCBI lineage: Eukaryota > Viridiplantae > Streptophyta > Magnoliopsida > Malpighiales > Erythroxylaceae > Erythroxylum > Erythroxylum rotundifolium. The sequence continues at coordinate 2,392 of JAOSBO010039812.1, read as the reverse complement.
TGGAATGTATTGTAATATTATTCCATCATTTAGGAGGAGGTTTTATAATAGAATGGAATGGGATGGGATGGGAGAGGAGGGTTTCATATTACATCTCATTCCAACCTAAACAGTAAAAATAAAAAAATGTCCAATTTGGGGGGTTTTGGATGGACTGTAAAATCGTAAACAACTTTACACTATATTACATTATAACCCTTCATCCAAACAACATTTCACTGTATTATATTATGAACCCTTCCATCCCTCCCAAACAACAATTTTTTAATATTACATCCATTTACATTCCATTTCATTATAAACCATTCCATTCTATTAAAAACTTTGCACCCAACCAAATATAGCCTTAAGGTATACTCCTTGACATTATTTGAATTGAGACTCTTGATTTTGAAACCATTTTATGTTAAACCAAAATTTTAACTTTTTAACACTGAAAAGTAACATACTTTCGCTATTTAGAAATGAAATCCAACATTCATATAAAATCATCTTTAAAAGTTATGAAATATTTAATTTAACAAATTTATTGTTAATGACCCACAAACGTTAGTGTGAACTAAATCTAGCTTTTCTCTAGCTCTCATCACTCATCAATAGGAAAAGGTTATATGTATAGTTTTCCTTTTTCAAAACTTTCATAAACTTCATCAAATAAAAAATTTTCAAGTATATCTCTAATAAGGCAATTAGTAAAAATTCAATGATCTCAAATTGAAATGGCCAAATCATCTATACCATTTAAAGCTTTCATTAGTTTTGACACAAAAAGCACTTTCCCTGTTAGACCTCGTTTCTGGAGCCTAATGTTCGGAGTCATCATAAGATGTGAGCGTGCGTATTACCTTGAGGGTTATTTCCATAAACCCATATTAGCCATATCCCACAAGAGTGGTGTGCCCACATCAGTCAATCACCAACATCATAATTGACTTCTTAAAATCAATTGTAGCTCCAATTCTCTAGTTTAATTTGAAGCAAGAACTATCTCAAATTGGAATTCTATAGAAGAAGTTATGCTTAAAAAACCAAAGTATCTTCATACCCCAGTTATGCTCTCTAAACTGACCCCTCAATATCTTTCCATCAATCTTTTTCATATCAGATCCAAAAGTTACCAATTTTTATGGAGGGATAGAAGAATGTGTTTGGAAACCATTTCTTCAAGAATCACTTCATTTGATGGTCGGACGATGAAGTTATGGCCAAAAGATTCAAACATGTTTATATCCTCAATCATATTGTACCTATCATGGTAGAATTGGCATAACTTTCTCTATAAATCTTGTAATGAGGCCCTTCTTGTACTATTTAAAAGAAGACTTTGAGATATACAACTTTTATGCAGATGACAAAGTGAGATTATGCTTCTAATATGACTCAAAAATCATAATTTATTGTAGTTGTCCTGTAAAGGTCCGTTTAAGGAACATACATGTCTGCCTAACGGACATAGACGAGCTTGGGAGCCATTTTTCAGCCGAGAAGCCCGTTTAATGGACATAATGTCTATCAAATGGACATTGGTGATGCTGGAGGTCCTCACAGACCAAAGAAGGTCCGTTTAGCCGACCTAAAGTCCGTTTAATAGACATAGGGGTTACCCAAAACCCTCTAAAGCCTCTCCAATGCTTCCTACATCCATTCTAACATCATATTCACTCATAACCTTCCCAATTTCACTTCTAAAGCAATAACACTCCTTAAACATTCAATTACCGACCTAGATGCATTAAAATCACAAAACTCAACTCAAATGACTCATCACATACACAAACTCTCATCATTCACCATAGCTGTCATGTACATACCTCCTGTGCAACATCACCAATTATAATGCTCATATCTCTCAACTCCGATACCTAAAATTTACATACTTTATAGCGTTGGAAAGCTAGAAGGATAAGCTATAACTTTCAATCAGACAACTTTGTCTAGTTCTATCTAGATTAGTACACTTTTCTCCCTTAATCCAGTACACAATTTCTACCCCTATAAAAAGCTTGAAGACGCAATATAAAGACTTTGGAAATCATGAACAAAACATAATGTGTGTGTGTGTGTGTGTATATATATATATATATATATATATATTTCGTTAACATCAAAAGCAAATAAGAGTTTTACAATGCTTTAGTAGACATTTCGAGCCCTCTTACATCATAATCCAAAATACAAAGTTTACAAAACTAGAATCGCTCAAAATGCAACGAAAGCATTGTTTTACATAATCTAACTTCGAAAAAACAAAACATCCAAATTGGAGTGATGCCTTGACTCTTGACTCGATCATTTGATATCTTGTTCATCGCCTAAAGATGGGAAGGAAGGGGGTGAGCTTAAAGCTCGTGAGTAACAGTCTTATAATCGGTAACAAGCAAAAACCATTGAA
>JAOSBO010039769.1:0-10987 GCA_027563915.1 Erythroxylum rotundifolium | reverse complement strand
ATTCAATCATGGGCTTTAAAACCTCCATTTATATTTCTTACTTTGCTTGATAACCTTCCTTGAAGCTAAGTGGGGAACCTTACTGAACTTAGATAATTCAAGCTCTAATAGGCCCAAAATTAATTTGACTAAATGTCATTCCATTAAAGACTATTAGTTGAACTCTTGAATTACTAAATATTATGAGAACACATGTCTAATTGCAAACCCTATTATGAACCTTATTATAGTCATCCACATAACAAAGGATAAAATTATCGTTGTGCCCTTATATTGGTTTTTCCTTCTAGATCTCTCGTTTTACTCTATATGATGATTAACACACAAGTTCTCATCTTAGTGTTAAGACTTCACGGGTAGCTAGTTCATCAAACTCCTGGTGCCAGTTTAATCACCAATCTCCATAAAATATCTAGAAGTGATGATATCACTATAAATTTTTTATTTGATTGAAATTTTTTTTTGAAAAGTTAAAATATATTGATAGTGAATAAGAAGAAATGAAGTCCTTAACAAGCTACGATAGGCCACCAACTAAGAAAAATGATGTCATCATAGATGATTAAATGACTATGTAGCAGTGAAAAGATTACAACTTGAAAATGTCTTTTTAGGGCAAATAAACAACACCCATCCGGAGGCTTCTCGAAATGCTTCCTAATTAGGGTAGAGCTTCTCCCTCAGTGGCTACCTACATATCTACCTCACTCTTCAGTCATTCAAGGTAGGAGATTAAAGATAGTTTTCAGCTTCTGTAACTTGTTTTTGATCTGCAGTCTCCTCATTGTAGGTCTGCGATGGCGCACTTCTCCTCCTCGCAATCGCACCAGGCTGATAGTACAGATCTGATGATGCAACTAGATGGTGGCGACATGCAAAGATGGACATCCTTGAAGGTAAGGTTCTGCTTCCACCCCATCTTCCCTGTATACACCTTTATGGTTCCTTCAGATGGTTGAAAAGGCTTATAATAACTTCGTCTTGTCTCAGATGAAGGGTTGTCCTATTGCCTTTATGAGGAAGTCGTATCTAAGGACAATGATCCATCGGATTTAGATATTTTCTGTAACTCAGTATTGTCATCCCCGGTAGTCTGAAGATAGGTACTAATCTTTAGCCCTCTCTTGAATACCTGCAAGTTGATTGTTAGTTAAGCCTCCATAATAAAGCTATATTAAGGCATAAACCTGCATTGCTTGTTGAACTTAGAATTTACTCTCTGATTATGCTGATTAGAGAGCTGAGGACCTCTTCCTTTACGTGTTCTTTTGATTGGAATCTCCAATAATTTCTTTCTCGTTAAATCTCCTTAACAGAGGAGTCGGGAGAGATGATATATATGTGCTCTTTTTGGACTGCAGTACGGGTCAACCTCATAAGCCATTCCATGGCTTCAGTGAAGGTTGTACTATGTTAAGAATAAGATTTAATGCCTTAATCCATTCCCATATAGGTTGTGAGAAGGGACACTCAAATAAGAGGTGGTCCCTTGTTTTTGGTTCTCTCTCACATAGCGCACAATCTGAATAAGTAGGCATAAAATGTAACCGATCTGTAGTGCTTAACCTGTTTAGAGCAGTAAGCTATAATAATATAGAGGAACTAGGAATGAGAGACTTATGTCAGACAATAGGAGACCATTCTTGTTTTGAGTTATTGTGGTTTTGCAACTGCCTAAATTTTTGAATGCTCAATGTGATAGGAGGGAGGTTGAGGCAGCAATAGTAGTCTTCTTGTTGTTGATTGGGAAGATAGCTAGGTACCAGAAATTGTAGTTCAACAGGCACATGCCAGTGACCTCCTTGTGGGATAGTTTTGACCTTTGTCTTGAGAGGAACAACGTTCCATATATGGAGTGCTTTAGGGTGTCCAATGAGGGGACCTTGTCCAGTCCAGTTGTCATACCATAGATAAGCCCTTTCTCCATTCCTAATCATGCATGAAACAATAGGTTTAAGTATAGGGCTAAGTTTCAATAGTTGACACAATGGCTATGAGAAAGAGGGTTTCCATTGTATAGACTAAATGCTCGATCCTTTTAGGATATAGTTGTGAATCCAACAGATCCATAAGGAATTTTTCTCTGTGAGAATGTTCCATAGATTCTTGATCAATGCTGCCTTATTAAAGGAAGCAATTGAAATCAGTCCTAAGCCTCCTTCCTCTTTCCTTCTGCAGACATCCTTCCAATTAACCTTAGCAAGATGACTATCTGAGTTCAGGTTCCCACATAAGAATCTTCGGAAAAGCTTGTCAATTGATTTTATGACCCCTTTCGCTAGAGAAATGTTAGAGGACCAGTAGATATATAGGGAATTCAGCACTACTTTGATAAGTTGGAGCCTCCCTCCAATAGAAAGCACATAGTTAGTCCACATTCCCAATCTTTTCTGTATCTTCTTAATCAAAGGTTGACATTATGAGAATTTAATTCTCCTTGTAGTTATTGGAAGTCCCAAGTAGGTTAATGGGGCAGGTTTTTTGGTCATGCCCATTTTATCTTCTATGGAATTTGCCCTTGTTGCTAGAATATAGTGGCTTTTAGTGAAATTAATCTCCAGCCCTGAGAGTTCTCTAAATTCATATAGGGAAGACATAAGAAACTCTATCGACTAGCCATGAGCCTTAGAGAATAACAATAAATCATCCTCAAATCACAGATTAATCAGCCCTACCTTCTTACAATTAGAATGATATTTAAACAACCTACTGCTGCCCACCTTCTTTCAGATTAACTGGCTAAGTACTTCCATGTATATAATAAAGAGGTAAGGGGAGATAGGATCTCCTTATCTTAAAGGATTCTTTTAGGGGTCTAAGAGAGCTCAGAAGGAGTTGTTATGCATGCTGAAATCCAAGTAATAAAAGCCTCAGGAAACCTCATAAGCTTCCCTATGGTCAAAGGATTTTTTGAAATCTACCTTTATGGTACAATTTGGAGGGTTGTTTTTCCTTTGGTAACACTTCAATAATTCCTGAACTAGAGAATAGTTATCCTTCTCCCCTTTAGGAAAGCACTCTGATTATCTGAAATTAATAGATCCAGTACCAATTTCAGTCTATTCACTAAGATTTTGGAAATAATCTTATAAATGAAGTTGGTACATGCAATTAGCCTGTATTCATTCAAGGTAGAGGAGCAAGCGTCTTTAGGAATCAGACAAATATGTGTTTTTTTATCTCCTTCAGTAGGATCCCATTAGAGAAGAATTCCAGGATAGCTTCTTTGACCATAGGTCCAATATCTAGCCAGGTATTCGAAAAGAAAAGCCCATTAAAGCCATCAGAGCTAGGGGACTTATTCGGGTGCATCTGAAAAATTACCTCCTCAATTTCCTTATCCTCTACTGGTTAGATAAGAGAATTTGCTTGCTCCTAAGAGATTATTTTCTGAATAAAGGAATCCAGAGAGCTTAAGTTGGAAGAAGGTTGAGAGGATCCATAGAAACTCCTGAAATACTGTTCAGCTTCCTTGGGAAAGTCTTCTCGTTTAAAGATCTCTTCCCCATTCTGTAACTTTGTGGAGCATATTAGGTTGGTATTCTTTCTGGCTAGGACTAAATTGAAAAAAAACCTTTGTACACCTTTCACCATCTTTTAGCCAATGAGCTTTGGCTCATTGCTCTATTAAGCTATCATAATCCTAGCTTTAGAGAGATAAGTCATCAATAAGGACTTCTCAATTGTGAGCAATCTGATATTAGACAGATCTAGTTTCAATTGTTGCTGAATCCTAGTCAGTTCCTCTATAGCGGAAGTAGCAGCTTGTTGAGTGGAGCAAGTTCTCCTACTCATTAAGGATTTCATCTCACCATTTATTGCTTTCAGCTTCTGGACATAAATAAACTATTTAGAACCATAAACCATAGCTCCCAATCCTTTTTGCAAAGCATCAATAAAACCCTCATCATCAATTAGTAAGTTATAGAATCTAAAAGGCCCTCTCCATTGCTAACAATGAAATAAGTTTTCAACTTACATAGGTGAGTGATCTGCGAACAAGGGGTTTAGAAAAGAGGTAACACTATTTGAAAACTGTGTTATCCATTGCTGATTCACCATAGTTCGATCCAGCTTTTTCCTTAGAGCCCATCTTCCTTGTTGCTTGTTACTCCAAGTATAGAAATGGTCGTGAGCCTTTAGATCAAAAATACCCATCTGGCCCACACAATCTTGTAAATCAGTTGGGAAGGTATTTAGGTCGAAGTTACCATTTGCTTCGATTCTATATAATGTGGAATTGAAGTCTCCACATAGTAACAATGTCCCATTTACCATAATCTGTAACTGTATCAAGCTCTCCCATAGTTGTTTCCGCTGAAAACCATGATTTGAACCATAGATAAAAGAGACGTATATGGCAGTGTTTATCTGAATAAAATGACAGTTTAAGTGTATGGCTTGTGTCTCCGTAGCTAGAACTTGAACTTTCACTAAAGAAAGGTCATAACTTATAAAAATTCTCCTATAAGAATGAGCCTTATGATTTGAGATAAAAGATCACTTAGACAATTTATTCAATAGTTTAAGATTTTCAGATCTGATCTTCATTTCCAAAAGGCCAAAAATCTATGGATTTATGAAATTGACAAAATCCCTTAAAGCTGAAAGCTTTTTTGGGCAGTTAATCCCTCGCACATTCCATGCTAAAATTTTCATAACTAAGCAAAAGTAGATTTGGAGCCCTTCTTTCTGCTCCTACTGGTTTTCGTCTTCACAACTGCCAGAAACTCTCTAAGCATAGGATCCTCTTCCTTCTTATCCGAAGTAGCTTTAGTCCTATCTTGTAGTTCAAAAATGCTAGGAGTGTCCCCAAGTTTTGCTATGCGGTCAAGTTTGAGATGCTTCTGATTTGGGATAGCCTCAGTATGCTCGTCCCCATCACCTTCAGTTTTGGGTTCATCTATATCTCCTTCACCTATGTCACCTTGTTTCCTCTGCTCTCATCATCATCTATCAGCCTCAATATATCCCCTTATGATTTAATCTGCCAAGAATCCTCCACAAGTATAGGCACATTGACGTTTGCCTTATACTGATCATTTTGAGGATTGATGAGTGCATCACCCATCAATTCTTGATAATCCCCTCTAGTAAACATCCTACCTGTAGGATTCCATGTTTTACCTTAAGCTAAAAGGGAAGCCTTCCATGGATATGTGTTGGCCCCCGAATTTTTTTATTGAATTAAGCATGATTTGAATGAAGTATGAGGTTTTGATAAATTAAGTTTTGGAGTTTAATTATTATGTTAATATTAGTAGGATTTTACTATGTGGTTTAGTTGTATTAAAGTAGTAAGAAGGTTGAAGGGTATTTTTAGAAGATCTCTTAAGGTTAAAGGAACATAAGCTTTAAAGGAAGGGTAAAGATGACTTTTAACACTCATTAAGGGTAGAATTGGAAGAGGGAAAAGTCTGTCTTGTGCATTAGAAGGAGAAAACATGATTTAAAGAGAAAGAAGAAGAAAAAAACGTGAAAGAGAAGAGAAGTGAGAGAATTTCAACCATTAGAGAGAAAAGGAAGAAGCAAGTTAGGGTTTCATCTTTTCTTAGCTTTTAATAGTGATTTTGAGGGTGTTCAAGAAGAGAAAAAGAAAAAGAAAAAGAAAGAGAAGAGCTTCCATTTGAGCCAAACATCTCTTTATTTGGGTAAAGATTCAAGGTAAGCCCAATGTTAAACTTGTGGATTTTTAGAAGGATTTTGGTTCATGAAGCTTAAGAAATGCATGGGTTTTAGTATTCTAGGATCAATTTTAGTGTATATATTTCTTTGAGTTCTCAATTGGAAGTCCTATTAAATTGGGATTTTTGCCAATAGTGAAGGAAATCAAGAGGAGAGGCAAGAGGAGCAAGAAGAGAGGCATCTTTGAGCATTTGTTAGGCAAGGAATTCAAGACAGGTTATATTTTTATAATTGAATAATAAGCCATTAATGTTTCTTCCAAATTAAGAAAGTAAATGTTTTTCAATTGTTTTATAAATGTGCATTTATTGCTCTTTGAATGCTTTGAAAGAGTGCTATGTGTTTGGTATGTGAATATTGTGTTGAGGATTTATGAAAAGAATGCAAAAATCTTTTTTTGAAATAAAGAAAGTAATACTATGTTTATAAAATCACTTTTTCGGAAAAAGTGCCATTTTGAGCAACAAGTTTACAAGTTATGAAACCACTGTGTGGGATTGTGTTAGTTCGTTCTGTTCACGACTATACAGGACCATTTTATGGGAATGTGTTAGTTCGTTCTATTCATGACTACATAGGAATGTGTTAGCTTGTTCTGTCTATAGACCTCCCAAACCATTTTGATGTGCTTCTGTGTTGACAAGTTTATTGAATGCATGATTTGGGTTGCTTAAAAAGTGTTTGACAAATTAAGAATTTGGAAATATATGTTTCATGATGCATTGTGACTTTTACAACGGTTTTGCTTGTTACTGGTTATAAAATTGTTACCCACGATCTTTAACCACCCCCCCCCCCCCCCAAAATTTTCCCATCTTTAGGTCATGAGAAAGAGATCAAGTGATCAAGCATAAGGGCATTACTCCATATTATGCTTATTTTGTATTTTAAGTTAGTTTTTGTAAAACAAGGCTTTGGTTACATTTTAAGCAATTTTAATTTGTGTAAATTATGTATTTTTGGTCTATGTTGTATTGTGGCTTGAAATGCCCATTAAAGCTTTGTAAAGCTTTTGTCTTTTGATTATAATGACATATTATTGTGTTTTTGCTCATGACTTTCAAAGCTTGTACATTGTATTTTCAAGCATTCATAAGGGTAAAATTTTGTATTCTACCTTATAGGGTAAATCTATATTGACTTAGACAGAATTAGGTTAAGTGGTCTTCATAGAGGTTGTATATCTTTTTCTTAGCTTTCCAACGATGTAAAGGTTGGAATTTTTGGCCTTCGAATGCAAAAGATATGGTCGTAAGATAATATATAGGTACCAGATAAACAGTAGGTAAGATGAAGCAACTTCTAGGGCGAATATGTATCGATATAAGCTAAATTAGACAAAGTTCATGAAAGTTGTATATCTTTTTCTTAGTTTTCCAATGATATAAATTTTGGAAATTTTGGCCTTCAAATGCAAAAGATATGGTCGTAAGACAATGCATAGGCACCAGATGAACAGTAGGTAAGACGAAGCAACATTTAGGCAAACTATGTATAAATACAGGTTGAATTAGACAAAGTTGTCTTTACTAAAGTTGTATATTTTTTTCTTAGATTTCCAATGATATAAAGTTTGGAAATTTTATCCTTCATATGCAAAAGATATGGCCGTAAGACAATGCATAGGTACCAGATGAACAGTAGGTAAGATGAAGCAACTTCTAGGGAAAATCTATATCTATCTAGGCTGAATTAGACAAAGTTGTCTTTATGGAAGTTATAGATATTTTTCTTAGCTTTCCAATGATATAATATTTGGAAATTTTGTCCTTTGGATGCAAAAGATATGGCCGTAAGACAATACATAGGTACCAGATAGACAGTAGGTAAGACGAAGCGTAAGATGAAATGCTAGATGAAGCGTAAGACAAAGCGTAAGATGAAGTGTAAGATGAAGCGATTTTGACCCTCTAGATGGCAAAATCTTTCTTCAAGGTCTTCATGAAAGTTTTAGATCTCGAATTCCTTTTCAAAACATCCTAAAACAATCACAATCCAATATCTCTAATGAAAGTTATGTCAATTGTCCTAAGATAGGTGCAGTATGATTGAGGAAATAATCAGGGTTGACTTTTTTGGCCATAACTTCATCATCTGACCTCCTAATGAAGTGAATATTAAACCAATAGATTCCTAACACATTTTTCTATCATTGGTAGTGTCGGTGTTGATTTGAAAAAGATTAATGGAAAGAAAATGAAGGAATCGATTGGAGGAGCATGACTTTGTGTGAGCTTACTTTGGCTTTTAAGCATATCTTGACATGTATAATAGGAAAATTTTGGGATGTTATAAGAATGAAGATGAACAGATGATGGCCAATAAGATTTCGTGGAAATAACCCTACAAGGAATTACACACGCTCACGTTTTATGACTTCCGAATAGTTGGGCTTTAGAAACGGGATCCAGCATCTTCAGGTATCAGAGTGACTAGGTTTAGGTCCAGGATGGGGACAAGGTTTAGGAGTATCCTAGGTATGAAATGAATATCCATTGGTTTAAATGAACAACATGCATTGTTTTTAAATGAACCTCATGCATTGTTTTGTATTGTTTTATATGATTTGAAATTGTTTTTTTTAAGCATGAACTAAAAGTTTTTTTAAAATGTTTTCAACTAAAGGAGTGAATGTGCCACCTCGAAAAAGAACTCAAAGACCTCTGATTCAATCTAGCTCTCACCGAGGAAGTATAGATGGATCTTATCTCCCACAAGATGCAGGGACACACTATGCTCATGATTCTGAGGCACCTAGTATGCAACATGAGGTGCCACCGCCTCCTCCTCTTATGAGCTAAGTAAACCCCATGGATCCACAAATCTTTCAAGCCTTTGCTCAGGCTTTCACATATGCCATAGGCTAAAGGTCACAAGTTCCGATACCAGCTCCGGTGGAGAGAAGTGGGCAGTATGATAAACTCCGTAAGTATAGAGCTGTAGATTTTAATGGTACCACGAATCCGGAAGAGGCTGAGGTGTGGTTGAAGAGGACCGAAAGAGTCCTGCTTCAGATGAAGTGCTCTAATGAAAAGAATTCAGGTTATGCCTTCGATGTTATTATGGAGAGATTTTGTGGAAGTGTTCAGGAAGAAGTATCTCTCCAGGTTTTGTGTATAAGAGAAAGCCAGAGAGTTTCTAAATCTCACACAGAGGGACATGAGTGTGAGTGAGTATGAGTTGAAGTTCAGTCGTCTTTCCTGATATACGGCCAACATTGTGGCAAATGAGGAGGACAAATGCCGCAAGTTTGAAGGAGGACTTTATTTGGGGATCAAGGAGAAGTTGCTGATCCATAACTTCTATGACTACCAGCAGTTGGTAGATGCTGCATTTTAGGCCGAGAAATTAGAGAATATCAAGTATGAAGTGAATAAAAAGAGAAAGAACTGGGAGCAGTCTTCCAAGAAGGGAAAGAATGCTCCAATGCCTGAGAGGAGTACAAGGAGTTTCCACACTCAGAGTGAGGTGGGGAGTAGTGCCTCTATTAAGAACAAGAAATCAAGGGAAACTTCGGCACAAACCTCAACTGTGGGAGGCAATAGCAGGGTGGAGAGGAGTAAGTACACGGACCCTCAATGTGAGCATTGTGGGAAGTTTCACAAAGGAGAGTGCTTCAAGTTACTTAGAGCATATTTTCAATGTAGGGAGAAAGGACACATGATTAGGGAATATCCCCAGATGACAAGGCAAGAGGGGTCACAATTGCAAGCCCCAAAGAGAGCAGAAATAGTGGGAACCAGGCTAGTCACTGAGGTGGGCAGTTCTGGGGTTACAAGGAAGGCTATGCCTCCAAGAAGGCCAAGAGGTCAGGCACAGGCCAGGGTATTTGCCATGACTAGAGAGGAGGTCGTAGCTGCACCTGAAGTTGTCACGATATGGCTCAGTTACTTAATTCTGAAGTATATGTTGTAATTGATTCTGGCTCAACTCATTCATTTGTTTCTGCAAGCATAACATTATGTGGTGTGAATTTGGTGCCATTGGAAGATCCATTGATTATTAGCACTCCTTTAGGGAGGATGGTGATAATAAGTCAAGTGTATAGAGATTGTGAACTAGTTATTAAGGGTGCTAGACTAGTAGTAGACTTATTGCCGCTAGAGCTCGAGGGTCTAGATGTTATACTGGGAATGGATGTCATGGAGATATATTGTGCAAAATTAGACTGTAGACTCAAAGAGGTAGAGTTTGACTTTGGCAATGGAGAGAAGGTGATTTTTAGAGGAGACAAAAGAATGTCGTCACCTAGAATGATTTCAGCTTTGTTAGCTGACAAAATGATGAAAAAGGGGTGCAAAGCCTTCTTGGCACACGACGTGGATACCGATGTGAATGAAAGGAAGTTAGAAGATTTTCTGATTGTAAGGGAGTTTCTCGACGTGTTTCCAGAAGACTTACCTGGTTTGCTACTAGTGAGGGAAATTAAGTTTGCCATCTACTTGATTCCCGTTACCGCACCCATTTCTATACCACCATATAGAATGGCTCCAACTGAATTGAAGGAGCTCAAGGAATAGTTAGAAGAGCTATTAGAAAAGGGATATATCAGGCCAAGTTCGTCAACATGGGGAGCGCTTATTTTATTTGTTAAGAAGAAGGATGGGATATGGCGTATGTGTATTGATTATCGAAGAGTCAACAAGGTGACCATTAAAAACAAGTATCCTCTGCCACAAATCGATGATTTGTTCGACCAGTTGCAAGGAGCAAGGATCTTCTCCAAAATTGATCTCAAGACAGGCTATCATCAGCTTAAAATTAGAGAATCAGAGAGTCTAATGTAAACAAGACAGCTTTTAGGACTCATTATAGGCATTATGAGTTCCTAGTCATGCCATTTGAATTGACTAAAGCTCCAGCTGCATTTATGGATCTTATGAATAGGGTCTTCAAGGAGTATCTGAATCAGCGTGTCATAGTGTTTATCGATGAAATTCTGGTTTATTCCAAGAATGAAGGGGAACATAAAAAAACATCTCTGGATAGTGTTACAAACACAAAGGGAGAGGGAACTTTATGCCAAATTCAGTAAATGTGAATTTTGTCTTCATGAGGTGAACTTTTTTAGGCATGTGATCTTGAAGGATGGAGTACATGTTGATCTAAGGAAAATTGAAACAGTGGTGAAGTGGCATGCACCAAAGACAGTTGTAGAAGTCAGGAGTTTTCTGGGTCTGGTGGGGTATTATAGTGTTGCGGTCTAAACAAAACAATATAAATTTCCTTCGATCTAGACCAACTAGAGGCAAGTGCACCTCGTCGACAAGTAATATAAAACGGTGAGAACCAGATATCGTAC
>JAOSBO010039750.1:0-10988 GCA_027563915.1 Erythroxylum rotundifolium | reverse complement strand
ACACCAAGAAGAGAACAGTCAACTCATCAACCTACAAAATCAAGTATCAACACACCCAAAAACAAATTTTAACTGTCGGGTGACTCGGGTCCTCTCTTCGCTATTTGGGTTGGGGCTTCGGGTTTTCGGGTTATCCATTGGCTAGTTCTAGCTGTCCACGTATGAGTGTCAGAGGGTTGGTGGTGGTGTCGACTTACAATGGTGCAGCTAGGAGGAGAGCTGTAGACTTCGCAAACCCAAATCTACACGATGAGGCGAGGAGGAGAACCAGGGCGAGAATGAGAACCGGAGAAGACAACAAGCAAGTGTCGGCGGCAGTGAGACGATCCAGACGCTGGCGAGAGAGAGGGTGAAAGCGAGAGAGTGAGAGAGAGATGGTGAGAGTTAGATAGAAGAGGGGCGGTGGTAGTAGTCGAGGTCAGCGCGGGGGGTAGATTTTAGATTAATTTTTTTTATTTGCAAATTAGTCCTCCAAGTTTTTAAAAGTTGTGAAATGACCCGAAATTTTCCAGTATGTTGGGTACCGGCCGGTACCTAACGGAAAACCCCGGTACAGGCTTGTATTTTTGGCCGGTACCGAGGTTGGGATCTAGGTATCAGTATCTGGCCGGTACGGTACCTTGCGGCTGGTACTGACCGGAACGGTACAGATCCCAAAACCGTGGGTATAACTCCCTGTTGAAACTTGTTGGCTTGTGTGATTAAGTCAAAAATCTGCAAGTTCCCTTCTCCGTTGTGATACGTGGCAATAAGCCCTCTCCACAAGTCTCTGGACGTAGGGTATTCAATGTATTGCCCTACGAGATCAGCCTCAATATTTTCGACAATCCAATTGAATACCTGGAGGTCTGTTTGCCTCCACTTTGAATATGTGGGATCAGTGTTGGCCAGAATCAAAGAATTGCCTATGATATGCTCCAATCTTCCTTCTCTCTCCAATGGCCAGTTCCATAAGATAGGACCACAGGGAGTAGTTCGCATTGTTTAATTTCACTACAATTGTTACTGATTGACTACTTTCTGATTGGTGTTTTGAATGTTCGGTTAAAATTTTGGCTATTTGGTTTGACAGGGCTTTTGTTGCCTCTGAAACTGCTGGAGATTCGGAGCTACCGACTTCGTAACTCATGGTGGTCGCTAGTTAAAATTAAGCAGATGATGTTTACAGTAATCGACCCTAGAATCGACGTTGCTCTGATACCATAATAGTTTGTAATATACGACATAGGCAGAGGAATAGAAGGAGAAGAATAGAAGAGAACTTATTAATTGTAATCGTATTGTATATCTGATTCTGGTTTACACGGCTGATCTTATAGGTAGCAATTGTAAAGTTAGGAAAGGATTGGTCCTATAATTAAGGAGATCAATCCTTTCCTAACTCATCTTTGTACATGTGATAAGTATGAAAGATATATTTCCCTATTTTGTAATTCCCTATTCTAACAATCCTGTATTTATCGTAGTGTAATTGGTTCCCTTCAATATGCTTCTATTACTTGCCCTGACATCTCATATGTTGTTAATAGAGCATGTCAATACCTAAGCAAGCCTACAGTTCAACATTATCAATCTGCTAAGCGCTTTCTTCGCTAGTTAAAGGGTACATTATTTTATGGCGTGCATTTTTGACCTAACTCAGCTCCTCATCTATTTACCTTCACTGACACGGATTGGGAAGATGACCTCGATACACATCATTCCACAGAGGGATATTGTGTTTATTTTGGTGGTAACTTACTTAGCTGGTCATCCAAATAGCAACATGTTGTTGCTCGATCCAATACTGAGTTAAGAGTATAGGGCACTAGCAACAACTATGACAGGAGTTAGTTTGAGTGCAATAACTACGTCATGAACTTCGTATCCCTCTAAGGCATTCGCCGGTGTTATTTGGTGACAATTTAAGTGCTCATTTTCATAACAATGAATTCGGTGTTCCAAAAACATTCAAAGAATATTTAGATTGATTATCACTTTGTATGGGAAAAGGTAGAGAGGGGTGACCTGAATTTTTCCTATGTTGCCTCTAGTGATCAATATGATGATATATCACCAAAGATCTCACATCGAAGAGGTTCAATATTCTTTGTTCCAAACTTGACGTTTCTCCATTCTCAATGTCAAGTTTGCTGAAGGGTGTTGAGACTATTTGACTTAGTTGTATATCCTATCTGCTATAACAACAATCTTATCTATTGTAATAACCAGTAAATTTTCACCTAATCAGCTCTTACTTTACCTTCCTGATCTTTGGGTTTATGTAACAAAACGTTTGTTATTCTCAAAGTCCTTGTTGTAGATGAACTCTTGTACAACTAGTGTAAAGTCTAAATAAATATAGAAGCACTGATATAGAGGGAAACTTATTTAGTTCCCACAAAAATTTTCTTCCCTTGCAGCATTATACTTGAGCACGTTTATTTTGATGTAGCAGGAGACTTGAAGTGGAATTAGATGTTGGAATAAGAATGAGAAACATGGAAGTAACGATGTTAATGTGTTTAGTATAAATGTATTTGAAATGAGAAGTAATGAGAATAGATAAATTTATATTAAAAACTAAAATTCATTTATAAAATATTAATAACTTTATAAAATGTTTTTGAATTAAATTACGCTTTAAAATTAAATTAAAATGAACATAAGAGGAATATATACTTAAGTCATTATAGTTTTAATTATTTTACAAAATTAAAATATTATAGTTATATTTAATTTAATTTTGCATAGTACTTAGATGATGAAGATATAAACAATTCAAATACCTTGTCTTATAAAATATGTACTTTTATTTATCATTAAATTTTGCTCATTCTCTGTTCTGTCTATTCAGTAAGGCTTTTAGCCTTAACAAGCTTGAAGTTCTGGACGAGGTTGGCTATTAACTATAATAGTGATGTAGGTTGAATCTTGAATGGTTTTATGGTATTTTTCGTTGAATCATATTAAATCTTAGATATGTTGGCTTGTTTCTCTATTCTATGAGCGAGGTTTTTTTTTATTGTATTTAAGTATATTTAAAAATAATTAATTTTAAAAATTTATCACAAAAATTCTTTATGATTTTCATTGTCTTAAAAATCCTTTATCTTAGAATTTCGTTAAAAAATGATGAAAGATATGTAACATAAGCATTACACATAAATCAATCAAATATTACTGACATTATAACTTAATTCAATTCTTAAATTTGACTTGAATGAATTAAACTTGACTTAAATTGATAATTTAAGATAATCCTAATAAATTATTAATTTGAGTTAAATTTATTTATCTCAAAATTTGATTTATAGTTGAGTTGTGTCATTATGTTAGCACATTTAATTAGTCTACCTAATATACATATATATATATATATATATATATATATATATTATTTTTAAGGAAATCTAAAACAAATCAGTTTCTGTTAAAAAATTAAAAATTGCAAAATTTTTTGAGAACTTCAAATATTAATTTTTAAATTACTTAAATGTATGAGAGCTCCATATACTTTATCTTAAAGCAAAATATCATCTATTATTTTTTATAATTTTCAAATTGTGAACTATCAAATTGGTTTCAAAGGATTTTTTCTTTATGTGTTTCATTTTGACTATAAACTTTATTTCATAGTAACATAAATCAGAAGGACCTGGTTATGAGAAACATGTGAGGAAAATGTAAGATAATACATAACAGCATCACAAATCTAGATGTAGCCATATGAAAGGTCAAACTACCAATAATGTACAGCGATTTTTTAAATTAAACCCTTGACTTCATTCGGTATATATAATTTTGGGGAATCGTGTTATAATTGTGATCTTAAATCAAAAACTGTGCTAATATAAAAGTATATAAAAATTTTATTTGATTTTCATAAAATCAAGTAAAAATTTAAAATTTCAGCCATATAAAAGTAAGTAGTTTTAATTATGACTCATTGAGAAAATTTGAGTTGATAAATTTATAAAAAATATTGGAGCATAATCAACTAAATAAAAATGAATTTAAAAAGAGAAGAGAAAGAATGTAGACATCAAAACATATTTTAGAATAATAAATGACAGCATTCATATAACTTTCAGATTTCGGGATAAGGAAATAAAAATATAAGAATGTCTCTCCCTCTCTTCTATGTGACATTGCGGCTTTATTTATCATTTTTTAGGGCACATGCCTTTGCATGGGTGTGATATCCAAAAGAATTGAAGATTGACGACGATAAGAAAAGCAAAACCCTATCCTGAATGTTTCCAGATTTGAAAATTTGGCCTAATCGTTTACCGTATCATTGTTTCTTTTTTTCCAGCTGTAGTATTTTTCCCAGACTTATATAGCGTTGCTTAGAAGCCAGCATATTTTAATGCAGAATTTGAGAGCATCGATCGACTGCTTTTTCTAAAACATTAAACAATTGAATTAATGATAGCGAAGCTAAGTCAACATTAACATGAGTTCACTTAAAGGAAAAACAGACAAAATTACAAAGCTAGAGACAAATTAGGTTACAAAATTATATAACGTTAACAAGACGCATTATGGATTCCATCTGGTCTTCATATCTAAGGATGGGTCATGTTGATATGATTTAGTTATCATAACAGCCGAATCTAGTTGACTATGTCATCAACAAGAAGGTGCGTATGAACTTCCTTGTTCCTGTATATTCTCTTCATTCTTTCGTTCCATAAAGAATAAATAGTCGTTGTAAAGCAGTTTTGTATAAGGGGGCATCTTGCAACCTCAGTTGGGTAGTACGTATTATTCAATTTAAAGATGAAGTCCAATCATAATTTAAGAAGGTACCAAGCAACAAATTTAAAACTTTGCTCCAAACCACCTTAGAGTAACTATATTAAAAGAATAAACGTTCTTTAGTTTTTTCCAACTCTTTATAAAGAACACAAATTGGATCATAAGTTCCAAACCACTTATTTTTTGTACAGATTATTTTTTAAAAAACTAACCAAGTGAAAACAGAGACTTTTAGATTAAGAGAACGATTCCAAAGAAGATTGAACTAAAGAACGTACCTTTTACCTTCCTATAAAGCCTTAGAAGCCGTATTTTAATGCAGAATTTGAGAGAATCTACCGACTACTTTTGTTTGAAAATTAAATAATTGAATTAACGATAGCGAAGCTAAGTCAAAATTACAATGAGTTCACCTAAAGGAAAAACAGACAAAATTACAAAGCTAGAGATAAATCAAATTACAAAATTATATAACATTAACAAGATACATTATAGATTCCATCTGGTCTTCATGTCTAAGGATAGTTCATGTTGATTTGATTTAGCTATATCATAAGAGCCCGAATCCAATTGACTATATCATCAACAAGAAGGTACCTATGAACTTCCTCATTCTTGTATATTCTCTTGTTTCTTTCATTCCATAAAGTTGACTTACACATTCGAGAGGTGGTAATTACCTAGTTAAATATATGTGTGTATCTCATAAGAGGATACAAATGAAATAAGTTAATTGTTCTTTCAACCATAATAATAAGTATTGTGTGATAATTAGAATTTTATATGAGTGAACCTAAAATCCTAACATTCGTTATCTTGATGCCCCTTCATTATTTGATTACGGTGCTTAATTTCATATTTTAATTTTCCTTTATTAAACCTTGTTTATTTTATTTTTATGGTTTTCTTGAGATTAATAAACATAATAATATATTATTTTATTTTTAGTTCGAATAACTTGCTATAATTGACTTGTGCGCATTTATAGATAAATTCAATAGTTTCTGTCAATATACGGAGAGAAGCAGAAAAATTCGTGTTTTGTGGCACTTCTTAATCATTTGTAACACTATCAAGATTAATGAAATGAGTGAGGATGCAATCAAATTGAGACTTTTCCCTTTTCCTTGAGAGATAAAAATAAGGTATGGTTGAACTCAACCAGTTGAACACATTATCACAAGCATTTTTGGCAAGTATTTGCCCCATATAAAATTGCCAAGCTTAGGATTGACATTGCAAGTTTTCTACGATTGGATGATGGGTCTTTATATGAAGCTTGGGAGAAGATTTTGGAGATGCAAAAGAGTTTTCCTCATCATGGTCTACCGAATTTGTTGATTATTCATATATTCTACCATGGGGTTATTAGAGACTTGCAAATAAACGTTGATTCATCAGTAAGAGACGCTATAATTGGAATGACAACTAAAGATGCTATTGCACTTTTGGAGAAAAAGGCTTCCAGCAACCACCATCGGCCTAAAAAGAGAGGTACTAGGATAGCTGGGTTATATGGTTTAGATGGTTTAAACATGTTGAATGTCAAGGTCGATTCTCTTCTTAAAATGTTTCGTGGCTAGAATGTCAATGTTATTTCTAAACTTATGGAGGTGATAACATGAGTTCAGTGCGTATGTATGTAGAGCAGGATTAGTTTGTGAACAATTTCAATAGACCAGTGCAACAAAATAAACACCTATTTTAGTACTATAATCCTGGATTGAGTAATCATCTTATCTCTGTAAGAATTAATCAAAACAATCAAGCAACTCATTCAAGTTTAAGATTATTAACCCCTCTAAATTCCAACCAACAGCCCCGTCAAATTAAAAAAATCATGAGGAAAAATTTTAGATTATTCATGATATTTACAGCATTAAGTAAAGGTTTAAAATTAATGAAATAAAAACAAAGATAAAGATAAAATTAAAAGGTTGGTAGACATTAAATATTATTATATTTTAATATAAACAATAAAATATAAACATGACAAATTAATAAAAATCAATAAATTAATATGTTTGACACATGTTACCTTTGAGGTTTGTATTCTCAATCATTTTTTATAACGTGGTTGTTCACATAGAGTGTGACGTCCTAAAGTATCAAGTCAACAAAAATTAATAGCAAAATTTGTCAGGACTATTGTCAAGTTATCACAAAATATAAAAACTTTTTACAGAAATTTCAAAGTATATAAATAATGAACTATTAGACTAAAAATGAATTGAGTTCCAGTACTCTAACTTGTCACTACAACACACAGGACAATTAGCGGCAAAAATAAACATCGCAAATAATAACCAAAAGTGTCATAGAATCGCAGTATTAAAACAACATCGGCGACGTTTTCATGTAGTCGGCGGGAAAAAAGTAATTTCGACACAAATAATTCTTCGCAAAAAATGATAGCTGACGATAATAGGGAACATGTTACATAGTTATTTGCGACATTTATGTTTCGTAGAGAAAACTGTATTCCTACTAAAAATTTTTCGTAGGTAATAGTTATTAGTGAGGATTTTATTTCAGTGGAATAATAGTTTTAGCTACTAAGTCCTTGTTGTTCTTAAATGTTTTCAGAGATGTTTGTAAAACGTAAGTAAAAAGGTTTTGTGACGATTTATATTTCGTAGCTAATAGGTTTTGGAGACGATTTTGTTTTGTTAGCCAAATAGTTTTAGCTACTAATATTTTGTTGTAGCGAAACATTTTTAGCAAAGTTTTATATTCGTAGCTAATGATCTTTTGTGACGAAATATTTTGATAGCTAATATTATTTAGTGACAATTTTTATTTTGAATTTAATGATTATTATAATTGTTAAAAATAAATTTGTTTCAGTTTATTACATTTTTTAGACTTCTTGTCCCGAATTTATTTTTGTAGCTTATATTATTTATTGACAAATTTTAATTTTGAATTTAATAATTATTATAATTGTAACGAATTCAATACAAGTGTAAAGATAGTTTGAAATATTAAAATTATTCCTTTCAAAATTAATGTTAGTGTCAATTATTTTTAAATAATAATAAATTGAAATATTTACACATATTAAATGGAATGTATTTTTAACAATAAAATATTTACACATAACTTACAAACTAAGAGTCTTCATCTGAGTCAGTACCACTAACATATGTAGAACCTAGTATTTGTTTAATCAATTTTTTGAGCTTGTTCACTTCTTTAATATTACGATCTAACATAGTCTTTAGTTGCTTGTTCTCCTCTTGAAGCGTCGTCATCGTAATTGATCATGATAAAGATGTAACAATAGGCTTATGGCCATACCCAAGACCCTTGATATAGCCCGATCGTGTACTAAGGATATTGTTGCAAATATCATCGACATTAGGCTAATTTGCCTTAATTAATGACGTCTGCAACAACTCCTGCATCTTATCCTATAATTTAAAATAGAAAATCAAGTTAAGTAAAAAAAATTGCTTACTATTACATAGTAAAATAAAATGTAATATTAATTTATTTGTATTTACCTAATTACTTTGTGTCTCCTCAGACATCCAGCCTTGACCTTCCTTGTAGTGTGTGTCCTTGTACAATGTAATCCTATCACACTCTTGCCGTTGGAGTTCTCTTTGACTCTATAATATGAATTTTAAAAATTATAACCAATTAGAATTTATTGTATTAAAAAATAAAATAATAAATTAAAAATGTTGCACTTACTAATTCGTTTTGGATAATGACAAATGAGCTGGAGTCGGTGTTATGAAGAGTCTTCATAAAGGCTCTGTTGACTTTGGCTTTCTGACACTTTTCCTAAATAAAGAAAAGTAGTTATGAGATGTATAAACATAATTAATGGAAGGAAATTTGAAGAGGAAAAAACAAACCTGAACCTTTGCTAAAGCCCAATAATCACACAATTTATTCCAGTTTTCTTTACTCTTGTTTCGGCACATGTCTCCTTGCCTCTTCATCAGAAAGAAATGATTTATAATATTTATGAAGTCAATATCAGTGATCCTCCACCCTATGTTTCAATAGTGAACTAATATTGCTTGAAACCTCAGGTGTGTCAATATCAATGATATTAAGCTTTATCTGTGAAAAAACGTGTTAGATAAGTTATTAATTTAGTTAAGTTAAATTGCAATACATATAATGAAATGAATCGAAATATTACCGAAACTTATCCAAAACATTTTGCAGCAATAATAATAATATTCGTTAAAGTGTTAATTCTAAGAAGCGCAAGCCTTATTATGTCCTTGTATAAACCAACTCAAGTGCTTTTTACCTACTTAAGTTGAGGCCCATAATAAGACACTTTCATTTAAATGTGTCTTGTACCAACTTTTGAGAGTTTATCATTTTTAATGAGACCTTTTGATGTTATCATATTGGTTATCAATTTGCATATAAATCGCATTGTGTTATAACATAGCATTCGCAATCTTTTGTCAAATGTAAACAAAAGAGAGGAGGAATAGATGATGTAAAATTAAAGGAAGTTTCTAAATTATGCTAAATTGAATGGGGTGCAACATGAAATGAAGAAAATATCTAATGTTTTGTTTATGCAATGTGTTTTGTTTATCTTACAATGTTTTTTGTTTATCTTTTTAAATATCTATTTGTGACCAAATTTGTTTGCATTCTTTGGATAAAGAATTTCTTTTCAAGTAATGTAAGAGTTCTATATGAAGTCATGTAATAATAAATAATGTAATACAAACAAGTTCTAATGTACATAATATATTTTACTTATGCAATTTCATAAATGGAATTTGAAGACTCTAGTAGTTCCAACTATAATAATGGGCCAATGGTGATTTGCTATTGTGGGCTAGAAGCTTCTTTATTTTACTTATGCAATTTCATAAATGGAATTTTAGCTTCATAGTTGATCTTTTATATGGCTGCAAAATAGGTTTAGCTCAATCTTCATATATATGGATGTAATAATTAATAATGTATGAAAATTTATATTTTGTTTTCATTGTGATTTGTTTTCCTCTATGGTAAATTTTATTGTTTTGTAAACATCCCAATTGCTCAATAAAATGATATCATATCATATATACAACATGCATTTCATATATATAACTATTATAAAGTATAATCTAAGATGTATTAAATTCAATATCAGTTGGGAGATGAAAACATAAAGTATAATCCAATTTATATTTACAAAGTATAATCTATGGTCAATAGTTTCATGCAAAGTACAATCCAAAATAACAAACATAGCTAAAAAATTTTAATTGTTTGGAAGGTTAGTATCTTTGTTAGGGCTCTTACTTGCTACTTAATTTCCTTTTTTGTAGCTTATAAATATCTTGATTTAATGCTAGATTTATCTTTAAACCTAAGACCTCTAAATTCGATAGAAAATTTAAAAGATGTAGCATCTTTATGTCCAAAACCGAGAACAAAAGATGTAGCATCTTCATGTCCAAAAGATGCAGCATCCTGATGTCTAAAATCTAAGAAAGTTGGAACAGGACTTCCAACAAACACTTTGTACACAGAACATAAGACATACATGTCTTCATAAATTACTTCATTCTTTCCCCTTCCTTCACCATCATTCACACAACACACACAAAAACCCAACATTTTGCTACTCAGAAGATGCAAAGAGCTGAAGAAAATGTAGAAACCACAACAATTTATATATACGGTTTCAACAAGACATTAAAAAAAACCAAGAACAAAAAACGAAATAAAACTTACTTAGTTTTCAAAGGTCCACGAGATGATGGGGGGAAGATTTCTTGTCGAAAATGGACAAGAACAACTGAAGGAAGATTGAAGAAATGAGGGAACGTTTTAGTTGAGAGAAAATGCAGAAAGGAGAGGGAGGGGAAAGAGGGCTACGCCTTCAAATTTAACTCCCATGGTCCAGGAATATGGGTGTCTGATCCTTATAGGCTCACCGGGAAAGTCCAAGTTGTAAATCCCATGTGAGGTGTGGAAGGATTTGACCCTTTTGTTCCCGACGGAATAGCCTCTCATCATATTACAGTAGAGACATTGGGTATATTAGTGGGCCCATTTCATCTATAATTGCCTAAAACGGTCCAATATACTTACATTGTCAGACCTTTTGAATACCAGTCAAGAAGACCTTATGAAAATTGAACATTTCCACATAGAAGATATAAAACATAAATTAGGTATTCTAGAAATAGAAAAGCATTTTGCAATTGATTTACTAAAGATTTCATTCTAAATCCATTGGATTTATATTGATTTTCGTCTTTTTT
>JAOSBO010039676.1:0-10991 GCA_027563915.1 Erythroxylum rotundifolium | reverse complement strand
TGGTTTAGTTGAAATAATTTCTATCGCAATATGAGGCTGATCGTCGGATGAGGTGAAATTTGATCAATTCCCTTAGTGGCAGGTTGATGTTTACTATCCTTAAGAATTGTAAATTTTGTTATCTTGGATGGTTAGATAGGGTAAGTTTAAAATCCAAAGAAGAATAAGAAGGGTAGTAATATTAAATAAAAGTTAACAACTACAATTGGTTTCATTGTCGTATTGGAGAATTGGAGTGTTTTTATATATGTGTAAAATGAAGAAGAATAAGAAGGATGGGGTAGTAGTATTAAGTAAAAATTAACAACAACTCTTGGGTTACGTGGGAATGGACATGTAGGTCTAATCTATTATAAAGGGAATGGAGACAAAGGAAGCATCGTATGATGAACTAAATATCAAACAAAATTAGGAATTCATTTAGATTAATATAAAATATTTAATAATTCAAATACAAATTATCATTATAAAATATTTAATAATTAAAAATAAATGAAGATAGAAATTTAGAGATTTTTATAAGACAAATCATAAGTTTACGTTTTTATTAAACAATAATAAAAGAAAATATAAAGTTTTTAATCAAATAAAACTTCTTATCTTTGTCTCTCCCAAGTCACAATATATTGTTAATGAAATTTGATTATTCGACAATTGAATATCTAACATTTTTATAAGAAGTAAAATCGCAAGGTTATTATATGCTATCTTTTTTAAAGGGAAAACATACATTAGAATATATATATTAAATTTATTTTAAAGTTATTTATATTAAATATGTGATTCATAGAATGTTGAAGGAAATTTAAACACTTTCACGGAATGTTATCCTTTAGCAGAGACTACCCATTGCTAATACCAGGTTACAATGTTAACTTTTTCGTCTATCTTACTTCTATATACTAACATTTTTCCTTTTCTACTCTCAAAATACATAATCTACATTTTCTTAAACATAACCAATGGTCCTCACTCTATGCAATGACTTTGAAGAACAACATGGCCTGCAATTGTCACTGAACAGTCTTCGTTTGCTGTATTACTCGCATTGCAAATCGAAGTTGCCACAAAAACTGTAATTGTTAACGCTCATCTAAGTTTGATTACCTCTTTCATACTTGATTCCACTATCTCATCTAAATTTTCTTCTTTCTTTGCATTCATAGATGTTGATATATTTTCATTGTCTAATAAATCTTAATTTTGTCATTATTGTTTGAATTTTAGGGATTGGAAATTACATATCACAGTTTTCTTTAATATTATTATTTACAAACAAATTTAAATATTTTCTTATAAAATATTCAAACTACATATATTGATAATCCAAAAGTAATATTTTACATATCAATAGATATTTGCTAAACAAAACTTTGAAATAGATATTTATTTAATTTTTTAATAAAATTTTTATCTAAAATCAATTATTTTTATTAGATGAATAAAATCAAAATTTTTGTAACTATCCCACTAACATAATAGTTTATGATAAAAAATAAATTACTCTCATCTATATTTGTTATGTATTGTAAAAATACAAAATCTAATTTTAAATTTATAAAATATAAATTTTATTATATAAATTAAACTATGATATAAAATTTAAAAATTTTAACATGAATTTTTTTTCAAAATTAAAAAATTGGATTGATAGAGGAAATTTGAGGAACTACGTTAGGAGAGTAATTAATTGTCAAACAATAAAATGACAACATAGTAATACAATTAAACCAACCCGAAAAATGAAACAGAAAAAGAGTAGTTGATATCTGGAAGAGGAGGAACCATGAACAATCACTTATTCAAAAAACTCGTTGTGTGTGGTGTCAATAAATTGCTTACTCTTCATGGGCGTAGTTCTCCTCTTTGCGTCATAGCAATCTTCTCTCCACATCTTTCAATTCCTCTACTCAAATAGTAATAGGTGAATGGCCATTTTTGTTTGTTTAACTTATTATTCTGATGTTGTTGTTTGATGGGTTCTTTATCGAATTAACAATGACGGGTCTTCTTCTCAAGGTGCCAACTATTTTTTCCTAAGAACTATTAGACTCAGCTTACACATTCTTTCATGATTTAGTTTAATACATTAGTTTTTTTAGCATTACTCTATTACTGTAAACTCGTCAGACTCATGGAACTACTCTTTCTAGTGTATCTACTATTTCTCTAACCATGGAGCTACTCTTTCTCCTAACATCGATTCCCCATCAGTAAACTTTGATCAAAAACATAGAAACTTGATAGATTTCTATAGCACTTGATTATTGCTTCTCTTTTGACCTCCACCACCCACCACACACTAGATCATCACACTACCTGTGACTGCTTCTCTTCATCCTGTTCACTTCTAATGGGTTGCTTCTGGATTATAAATCTTTTATCACATCACCTAAATAGTCAGAAGCCTTCATCACCTTCACCTTACTTTGGCCAAAACAACTTCTTCATGAAAAACGTCTCCTCATATAACATATTCTTACACCACTTAACGTTTATTTCTATTTTGTATCTTCTTTATGTTTTCCCTATCTTATTTCAAAATTGGGAACTTGTATTCAGTATGATTTATGAACTTGTATTTAGTACAATTTATGTTCATTTGTCAGCTACATAGACCAGGAAAATGTAAAGCTATCACCTTTGTTGTAGTTGTTGTTTGAGTGTATATAAAGTAACTATATGCTTGTGGTTTTGAGTTAGGTGAACAATGAAATAGTGAAGGTTATTTTTTTTTAAGAAAGATCAAAACTAGTTTTACGTCTTCCTAATTTTGAAAGTATAATAGGCCTTGATGGATGTTCTCCTATACAAGTCTTTCCTACAAAACAAGATCATCATTTATCAAAGGGAATTCAGTGAAAGTAATTATAAATATATATATCAATTGAACCTGCGGTTCTCGTGGAACTATCTTCCCCAACTATTTATGAATTAAACAAAAGCCAACTTTTAGTCAATCTTTACAGAAGAGAAAAGGTAATGCACAAAATAGAATGACATGAGGAGGTCAATGATGCCAATAATAGTCAAAGTTATTGTTTTTATCATTAATTTGAGTATATAGAGTGGAAAGTGACTCAAAGATATTTGTTTTCTTTCAATTTTTTCTATTTGTTGACTTCATTAAATTTTTTCTTACAATTTGTTTTAGTTGTGTATGTTGCTTGCTCCTAATATGTATTTATTTTTAAAAGGTTGTTAAATTTGGAATTTATATGAGAAACTAAAAGACGGTTAACAATTGTAGATCTTTATCAAATATGGATGGTGAACAAAATGAACCTAGTACCGTAGAGGAGTCAGAAGTTATAGAGGCTCTTAATCAATAGTCCAACGCTACAGTTGGAACTTCAAATAATGCACTTAGCCTAGAAGGACAAGTTATTAGTACTAGTAACGTGATCCTCAAAATTATATGGTTGTACATTTAAAATTTCAATATAATATTTTATACTTCTATTAATTTTTATTTTTTAAATAGGAAATGTAAATTATAAAAAATATGGACAAGGATCAACAATTAATGCTAGACTTGCCAAAAAGAAAGCTAAAGCAAAACAAATTGATGTTTAATTTCCTCCTCCGTACTATAAGGTATGTGGTAAGCATGCCAGCCTTTCCAAGTTGGAAATCACTATATGCATTTGGCAACCTCCACTACTTCATGTCTCTAGTTGCGAAGAGATTTTTGAGGATGATAAGAAGGCAATGTGGTTATTTTTGAAGGTATGACACTTTTTTTAATTGTAATACATTTTAGTTTAATTGCAATAGTGTTTAATTTTATTGTTGCATTGAATTTGCTTCTTAATTTTCCCAATTATATTTTAATATGAATTTTAGGATAAATTCAATTTCTCAAATTAGGTGCAATCTTATGTGATGCAACAATTGCATGCACAATATAAAAATTGACATTATCATTTACGCAAAAGCTATCTCAAGAGCAAAGATTGCCTAAAGGATGTGGAGGGAGATGATTAGCAATGGTTGATTGAGAATAAATGGGAGATTCTAAATTTTAAGGTAATTTTAAAATTTAAGTACTTTAATTTATTTTGTTAGTTGTTTTATTTTATTAAAAATAAATTATTTATCAATGTATAGGAACAAAGCAAAAGAAACAAAAGTAATAGGGGAAATCAAGAGATGAAATCAATTTCCGGTACAAAGTCAATTGTACAAATTGCATATGGGATGGTAAATTAAACTTTATTTAGTTAAAATTAAAAATATATTTTATTTAAAAATAAGTTCCAATTAATCATTATTTTCTTTGTCTTTTTTTAGAAAGATAAAAATTCTGATGATTAGCTTGATGTTATTAAAGTTTGGAAGGTATCGCGACAAAAGCCAAATGAAACTTGGTCTATTCCAAATGAAACTTGGTCTATTCCAAATGGAGAAGAAATAATGGTATGAAAGTTACAGAAAAATTAGATTTTAAAAAAAAATTAAAATTATTTTACTAAATTTTCAAATTCTTTCTAAATATGCAGAATAAGCTTTAAGAAGAGGAAGAGAAAAATAAAGGAAAGATTTTGTTTGCGCCTCTACCACTCATTGACCATTTCAGTCTTGTCCTAGAAAGAAACTCAAGCTATTCATATGATTTAGGTGTTAAAAGGATAATATCTAAGTCCCCAAAGAAAGTGAAATTCTACCTAAAGTTGAGGCTGCAAAGAAACATGCAAGTGATTTAGACGATGAAGTTGCAAGACCTACTAAAATCACAAAAACACAGCATGAAAAGATTCAAACTCAAAATGAAAGGAGTCAAGCTCAGGATGCAGCCATCGAGAAGTAAGCCATAGAAATGAAATAAATTTCAATTGTTTTTGCACATTTGGCGAATACTGTGTTGGAGTTATGTAAATATAGTGCATTGGAAAGCAAGTGTATTACTTATAACTTAATTTTCTTGTAGTTACTTTTGTAATGAAAATATTTATTATTAACAAAACAAAAGAGTTTGGTTTTTATGAGCATTATATATCTAGTCATAAGGTATCGAGATTCTTTTGTAAGTAATATAGATATGCTTAGAGATGTATGAGAAACATGTATATTATAAGAATATAAAATAATGGAATCACAGGTGAAGAATCAAGTTGGTCGCTTGATTATGGTTTAGACTGTAGTGTTGCTATTTATCTCTGTGTAAGCAAAAAAGTTTACTTCAAGGAAATGATCAGTTTCACATCTTGATAGTAGTTAACTATTGATAATGACACTATTAAATGAATATGGAATCAAGTATGTTTATAAAGAATAAAGTGGACCGTCACTTTAATCTTAAAACATACAACTTAAGCATACATTTATTTTGGACGACAATCTTGATGAGTGGTGAACTCATATGTGTTTCATTATAATTCTTGACATAATCGGAATGGATTTTTACAAAGTATTAATCTAGTATCTGCATGTTGGAATTATTAATTGAAACATGTATCAGGGAACATTCCCTCAAATAAAGAGTTTACAGTGATATCATCACTTCTAGATGTTTTATAGAGATTGGTGATTAAACTTACGCCAGTAGTTTGATGGACTAGCTACTATCAAGTCTTGACGCCAAAATGAGATCTTGTGTGTTAATCACCATATAGAGTAAAACGACAGATCTAGAAGGAAAAACAGTACTTTTACCCTTTATTGTGCTGATGGCTATAATATGGTTCATATTAGAGTTTGCAATTGGACTTATTAAAACATGTGTTCTCATAATATTTAGTAATTCAAGAGTTTAACTAATTATCTTTAGTGGAATGACATTTAGTTAATAAGCAAGAATTAATTCTAATGAGATTAAATTAATTATGGGCTTATTGGAGCTTGAACTATCTAAGTCCAATAAGATTCCCCATTTGGCTTCAAGGAAGGTTATCAAGCTAAGTAAAAAAAATAAATGTAGTTTTTAAAGCCCATGATTAAATGTAAATGGAGATTTTAAAGCCCATGATTGAATGTTAGGCTTGTACTAATTAATGTTAATTAGAAGCCCAAATGAGCATTTAGAAATGGGCTAGGCTTTGGTTTAATTTGATTAATTAGATTAATTAAATTAAAACAAAGCTATTAAAGATAAATGGAGATGGAATTTTGGTTTTAATGGGTAAATGTGCAGCTGCACATTTAACATTAGTTTGCTACATTTAAGATGTTTTTTAACATGCTTTATCATCAGTAAATGGAGTAATAACCTTATCATTAAATGGTTTAATGGTGGTCTTTTAATTATAGCATGTAAACTATTAGCATTCATTGGATTAAAGAAAAAAGAGGTACATTTGATGGATCATCTTCCTTCTTTCATCATCAAAAACCAAAATTGGTATGTCACATTTAGGTTAATAGTCTTTTCATAAAGCCATCTTAAAAACAAATGAGAAGAGTCTCATTTATTGGCTTCTTTATGATTGATTAAAAAAGAAGTGATATTTTTGATGCAAATCTCTTCTTTTCCTTTAAGGTTAACCAAAATTGAGAGTGTGTAAGAAAGGGTTCTATATTTTGACTCTCTCTCTCTTATCTTGCATGGTGAGCCGAAAATTGCATGAGAGTGTCTCATTTTTGGCTACTTTCTGCTAAGAAAAATCTCCTCCAAAGTTTTCTTCTCCTTTCCCACCAAAGGATCTTGTTAACCAAGTTGTCTAAGAAGAACAAGTGGTTGATCGGATTGGTTGAGGATATAATATCAATAAGAGGATATAATAAGGTGAAGAGGATACATTACCGAGGATAGGATACCACAGCGAGGAGTTAAAGTAGTAATGAAGGAGTCGGTAATATTTTCCATCTTGTGATTATGCAAATGTTTTCCTTATACCATATCATGTGTGGCTATACATGTTGATTTGGATATATTGCTTTTGCTAAAATTTTGATTTCTAAAAAGTTTTGAAATCTACCGTCTCTTCCAAATCAATGCATGTCTTATTTTCCGATCCAACATACTAGAGTAATTCCTAGTTTGTTACTTAATTCATCTGCCTTAATTGAAGATCCATCAAGTGCCACATCATCAAGTACCTCAACTACTCATGTAAGTTATAAAATCTAGAATATTTAGTATGATTTCTTATCATTATCATTATATTATTATAAAATTTTAGTACTAAATTTATAGCTTAATATTTTATAAACTAATTAATTGATTTAATTTTTATTTATTTTGTAGGAAACAAATCAACAGTGAAATTCATCCTGAAGAATAGTCAGAAAATTTTAACGTAGAGAGTTTTAGCTTAAATTAGTACCTAGTAGTTTGAGATAATTGTAATAAATAGTTCTCATGGATATTAAAATTTCCAATTTTATATATTGGAAATTAGAATTTTGTACATTTTGGTGATTTTTATATATTTTATATATACTAATAATTTTTATTTGCTTGCCTGATAATATCTTCCTATGTCATTTGTGACAATTTCTATTTTATGACCGCCAATGGAAAATTTTTTATCGATTCAGTAAATAAATTGTAAATTTTAATAATATTATTTGCGTTAAACATGAAAACATTAGTGATAAATTTATTGTAACACATATTTTTTATTTAGTGACAAAATTATTGTAATATATAACTTTCATACTTGTGACGAAATCTTTTAGACAATATAGCCATTGACGCAAATTTCTTTTACAGCTAATGTAATTTCATTGATGAATTGATAATAATAAACATGTTAGTGCCAATACTTTTTGTAAGAACCAATTTTCTTTTTTGTGACGAAATGATGTTGAAATTTTTATTAAAATATTAATGACAAATATTCTGTTACTATTTATAATTATTTTAGTGGCAATAATATTATAACAATAAAATGAAGTACTGTTACGACTTTATTCGTCACTAATTTATATTATTTATGTCCACAAACTGGTTATAAATATGTAAAGTTATTATGACGATGTTGTCACACATTCCATAAGTTTTACTATCGACACTTTTGTCACATTATAATGAACTACTGTTACAACTTTATTCATCACTACTTTATATTATTTGTGTTGAAAAAATAGTCATTAATAAGTACAGTTGTTATGACCATATAGTGTTGTCACACATTTGATAGGTTTTAGTGTCGGCACTTTCATCATAATAAAATGAAGTAATGTTATGACTTAATTCGTCACTACGTTATATTATTTTTGACAATAAACTTGTCATAAATATGTAAAGTTATTGTGATCATATAGTTTTGTCACACATTTCACAAGTTTTAGTGTCAATATTTGTGCCACAAAAGGTGTTGCATAATTGTGACCATTTCTTAAATTAGTCACTATTTCATTAGTGACAGAGGTATTTGTGACGGGAGGTGAAAACTTCAAAGATTGGACACTATTAATAATAGTGAGTAGTATTACTGCTTTTAGCTATAACTTTTAATTTCACTAAAAATACAATTTCTTGTAGTGTAAGGTATAAAAACTGGAAGAAGCTAAAGCTAAAAACTCAAATAAATAGGGTTTTATCGAATTTGAAACCAAAAACAGAAAACTAAAAATTAATGTAGAAACTAATAGACCTTTAGCTATTTAGAGATCAATTTTTGTAATTATTTGATTGGCCAAAGGCAATTTTGAATAAACTTACATTAGAATATGAAATATGAGAGTTTGAAATATTTTTACATTTTTACATAATGAAAGCATACAAAGTTTATAAAGAGATCAATTGCTTAGGTCCGTTCTTTGGCGTGCTAGAAAATTAAACTTTTTATTTAAGCATAGCTAGCTGATGATTGTTCTATTATAGCTTATTTTCTTCTACTTATGATCATTTGTCTTTTTAGTATATTATTAGATTTCTTTTATTTTTTTATAGGTAAAAGACATGAGGCTCTAACTTGCCTTAGCTTTCAAAAAGATTTGGAACGTGTCAACTAAGAATTTGGGTAAGTTTAATCTCATCTTTAAAATTCTTGTTTGTCTTTTTATATATATTTTAATATAATAATTAATTAATTAACTTTAAAATATTTTTATTTTATTTTATTTTTAATATACTATAATCCATATATATAATGAGAATGAGGTTTGATAATATGGCATTTTATATTAGTAACATTAACGATAAGATTAATGGTAAATTGTTTTTTTCCAATAAATAGAAACTTTAAATATTTGATTGATATGATTTATAATTCTGACTAGTATCAAAAAATAAGACAAAATTTTGGTGTAAAACATAACTTTCCTTTATTATTTCTTTAATTGATTTTCTTATTTCATTTTACTTTCCAATCGCACTTCAAGATACAAAATCATTCTTTTATAGTCCATGAAATTATATCATTTTTATGTCCCGAAAGGGCTAACGTCTAATGGGTACATGTAAGTGACAAACTTGCTTTGACTACAGAACCATTCCTATCTATTGAAGCAAATTGGAATATATATATATATATAGTTGCTTTGACTACAGAACCATGCCTACCTGTTGGAGCAAATTGAAATATATATATATATACACACACCTATCCTTGCATCCATTAGTGAAAGGCTTATAGAATTCATGGATAATGTCAAATGGAATGAAATGGATGCAAAATTCTATTACAAATCATATAGCTTTAATTGATAAATTTTTGTTAAGCACAAGGACAAGAAAATAGCAAAATAGATATAGGACCATCTTAGCAAATTGTTTAACATCAAGTCACTTTATAATATTTTTTTGAAAAGTAAATAAATAAATATCATTGATAATGCCAAGAAAGATGGTCGGGCAGTTACAAGATTATAGATACAATAACATGGGAGACAATGAGATTAGATATCCAAACCCCATAGTCAAGCTAGAGCATAAAACAAATTAGTCAAAACAAGATTACAACAGACCCCAAATATGTTTCATAGAAACGCTGAGGCTTTTAGTAACATGGTTACCAATCATTATCTTTCTGATCCAACAACAAGTCATTTTTTAACAGTATATTTATTTGAGTGAACATACCTAAATATTCTTTAGTTTTTTTTCAAACCATATCGAGTAGATTGAATAAGTTATAACTAGACTTAAGCATTTATTGTCATTATCATTCTTTTTATTGATATTTTTTGCCCACACCAAAATGTTTTCCCATTAATTAGCACATCAAACTAAATTCATTTTTTCCTGCATCCTTGCCTAAACAGTAAAAGAGAACCTGCACCTGAAGAATAGATGGTTGGAAGTTTTAGTTAGAGTGTTAAATAAAACACAGATTTGATTATTACTCCCCTTCATTTTATCCTTAGTCTTCCAACTTCCTCTAGTAGCCAACCACGTTATAAAGGAAGCCTTAGGCATGAGTGCTCCATTCCTTACTATATTCTACCAAGGAACACTCAAATGAAGAGGTCTTATAGCTTTCTTGCAAGAAGAGTTGGATAAATCTCCATTACTCCTAACATATTAGATTAATCTATCCTTGATTTAAGAATTAAGCATGTAACAAGGGATAGTATTCTAAAATCTATCAACTCCCCTCCTGGTGATCTTCCACTCATTGTTAGTAATGATATGAGAGGCCTTGGTATTGATTGTCCATCCGCCTAATGAATTGTACAACTCATCCCTCTTAATCAAAGGATTATGCGTGACTAGTTATCAAACCAAATCTAAGAATCTTAACCATTACCAATCTTCATTTTGATAAGTGAGTAGCTTATGCATCTATGCCTTAGAATGTTGATGAAAGGCCATAAGTGATCATTCTTCTCTTCCAACTACTAGAAATTGGATTTACTCAAGTAGTAGACATTTATCCACTTATTCCATAAAGCCTCTTTATCATTAAGAAGCTTCCAAATCCTCTTGGCTATTATTTTGGTTTGAATCAACTGAAAAGAATCCATCCCCATTCCTCCTTCTTACTTTCTCTAACAAAGGTGTTCCCATTTCATCTTATTTTCTTTGGAATTGTCCATTTTTCTAGGCTAAAAAAAGTTCAGCATCAAAAAATTTAATCATACTAGTCACAACTTCCAGAGCG
>JAOSBO010039651.1:0-10993 GCA_027563915.1 Erythroxylum rotundifolium | reverse complement strand
GGTATTTTCAAGAACTCAAGAATCACTTTGAAACTTATAAAAGCTTTGAGATACAAGAGTGACAAGAATCTAATTGGTGAGAATTGCTGAATGAAGGTAAAATTATAAAAATATTATTTCTTTAAAAAATATTGCGCCGTGGCGAACCGACGAAGAATGAGTTCACCGCGGTGAAGTCATCAGAAATTAATTACACTATAGCGTGACCAAAGTCTGCCGCGGTGAAAATCATGCATATAGCCGCGGTGAAGAATAAGTTCGCCACGGCAAAGATCATCAGTTTTGCCCAAAATCACCAAGTTTTTTAAATTTTGCACAATATTCACTAATACAAACATTTAAATGGCCGAAATAAAGCACAAACAAGAGTTGTAAGATGGGAAAACCTCCCCCACACTTAAACATCATATTGTCCTGAATGTCAAGTAAGCAAAACACAAGAACGACGGACAGAAATAAAGGAAGTGAAAGGGAAAGGCATAGTAACAACAGATGGAAATAACAAAACGAAGTAGATACAAATGATGTGTAAAAAGTTGGATATTACAAATGAGCTGAGCATCTGACAAATAAACCAGAAAAATACAAGAAAAACACTCGAACTATGAAAATGTTATAAACTTGGGCTCAATTGTCATCAAAGATGATAAAATCTTTGAAATCCCTTAACTAAGATGAAGAAGCATTCTAGGACATAATACGAAAGATTTTAGAGTCCTAAGTTCCAATTAATCCTCATTTGAACATTTTCTCTCTCATAAGATTTGTTAGCTGAGATGATTTTTCTAATCTAAAAAATAGCTCTCCTTATAAGAAATGTTAGCTAAAATGATTTTGCCAATATAATAAATGGCTCTATCTTACATCTCATACTTGTCTACAGATGAGTCCCATAGAAACCTATTGTTTTTTTCTACCATAGTGCATAAATGCTATAATTGACAGGTTTAGGGTTTTGGGAAATGAAGTAGAAGAAGTGGTTTAGGGTTAAGATGGGTTATATTTGAAAGATGAGGAGTATATAGATGAAGAATGTTGAAAAATGTCTTCGGAATGAGTTTCTGGAAAAGTTCACCGTGACGAACTTCTGATTTAGCCACCGCGAAATCCATTTTTCTATACATACATGTTTTGGTAATTTGGGCATAAATTTTTTTTGTAGTTGTCCAAATGAAGTAATATTTGATTTGAAGTAAACTAGAGACATAGGGATATGAGTTTTATGAAGAAATTAAGTTTAAATTCAATCTCTAAGGATATCAATATTTGGATGGAAGTTAAGTATAGAATATTGTCTCAGTATAAGAGTAGTCCCAGCATGTTTGGAGTATAACTTTCGAATTTTTGAACCAAATTGAATGATTTTTATGTCATTGGAAACTTAAGACAATGGTGGGGAATGTTATATAAGAAAGTGTTAGCAAATTTCTTCATTAACTTGATCTAATGATCATGGACAATTTGACCCAAAAGTAAGGATTTTGAGCGGGTTATAGTTCAATTTTAACATTTTGATTATCGAAGTCTTA
Source organism: Erythroxylum rotundifolium (assembly GCA_027563915.1). Taxonomy (NCBI): domain Eukaryota; kingdom Viridiplantae; phylum Streptophyta; class Magnoliopsida; order Malpighiales; family Erythroxylaceae; genus Erythroxylum; species Erythroxylum rotundifolium. The sequence continues at coordinate 9,464 of JAOSBO010039651.1, read as the reverse complement.
TAATTTTTTTAAAAAATTTTTGGATGTGTTTTTAATGAGAACTTGGTTTGTTATAGGAAACCAAGCAACCTTGATCTAAGACGAAAAGGAAAGACAACATTAAACTTAGATTGTCAAACGAATTATGTGGGTAATATATTTATAATTGTTATGTAGTATGGGCAATTTTCCTGCTTGCTTATATGTTATATGTTAAACTGCTTGTTTTGAATTATGGAAATTGTTGAAAAATGTCATGGAACTTTGTATAAGTGAAAAGCTGAGAAAGCATAAGAAGGATGAGAATATGAAAATGCATGGAAATGAATTGTGCCTAAAATTGATTGTGTTTGGGCAAGAGAGGAACATTTCATTAGTCACGTGCACGTCGAAATATAGCCTTCTCTTGGCTGCCCGCCTGAGGCCATGAGATTTTGAGAAATCAGACTCGTTTTGTTCACAGTATAAACTTCAGTTTATCCATTTTTTTCCACAAAACTCTCAAGCCATTTTTTCTGCATTTCATCATCAATTTGTCAAGCATGATGCATAATTGAGTGCTATATTGTGATGGATAAATTAGATGACATGTCCTTTGTGATGACATCTTGGTAAATATGAGTATGAGTTTCAACTTGTTGAGTATTGAATTGTATATATATATATATATATATATGTAATTATGCTTGAATGTGTGGCTTAATGCCAATGGCTATAAATGTGTAAGCCACTGAACTTCGTAACTCAACCCAATTACCCTCCACTCCTCAGGTGTAGAATGAGAAGATCATTGATCCTTGCAAGGCATTAGAAACTCCAAGAAAGTTAGACTTTTGTAATAAGTTAGTGATTTTTGTTAGCTTTATAAACATATCAACATTGAGCATCCTCATATATTTTGTTTTAAGTTTTGATGTGTATGATGATATGTATTTTCTCAAACTCTTTGAATTAGTAAGGAAATGATGAATCAAAATTTCATTTGTGTATGATTATGTTTTTCTGATGGGTGAGTTAGAGGGTTAGTTTTGAATGCAAGTGTTTGTTTAAAATGTTTGGCATCCGAATCGATAGTTAGACTCTGGAAACGGGGTCCAACATCTTGTGGTATCAGAGCTTAGGCTTTTTCCTAGGCTTAGAATGCATAATAGTATGAATTCAGTGTTGTATGATTATTTTTTGCATTACGAATTAATTGATTGCATTAAGTGGCATGCATACCATGCATACATATAGGAAATAAGATCGAAATATAGCTAATCATTAGTGTTTCCATCGAAGGAGTAAGATGCCACCTCGTAGAAGAACACAAGGAATTCTACAAGGATTAATTGCACCTGACTCTTCTCCAAGAGAGGAGAGTATTGATGAGTCAATAGCCCCAGGAAATGTTGAGGCTTCTATAGGGCGAGGTAGTAAGCTCATTCAATTGCCAACGCAAAAGTCTCCTGTTTCGCAAGAGCAAGTGCCTCCATTAGATCCGAGGATGTTTCAAGCCTTTGCTCAGGCATTTGTCTAGGCTATAGGTCTGATGCCATAGACTTCTACTCCGGCCCTAGCGAGGAAGGGAAAACAATTTGATAAGTTGAGGAAGTATGGGGCCGTAGACTTTTATGGAACAACAGTTCCAAAAGAAGCCGAGAATCGGTTGAGAAAGACTGATAGGATACTAAATCAAATGGAGTGTGAGGATGGTGAGAAGGTTGTGTATAATGCTAGCTTGCTTTAGGGAGATGCTCTTCATTGGTGGGACAGTGTGCCAAGGAGCCAGATGAGACCTCCAGTGTTGGCATGGAAGGACTTCTTTGCTGCTTTTAAGAAGAAGCACCTGTCTGAGGTGTATATTTAGCAGAAGCAGAGGGAGTTTCTGAGTCTCACCCAGAGGGAGATGATAGTGAGCGAGTATGAGCGTCGGTTTACACAATTGTCTCGGTATGCAGCTGAGATGATTATGACTGAGATAGCTAAATGTCGTCGGTTTGAATCAAGATTGCACCTAGCTATCAGAGAAAGAGTAGTGGTGCAGAACTTCTGTGACTTTCAACAGCTGGTTGAAGCGAAACTGAGGGTTAAAAACATAGAGAATATAAAGAGTGTTGTCAACAAAAAGAGAAAGGGGAGAGAACAGCACAAGAGGGGAGGTGGTACTCTTATGTCTGAGAGGAGTGCCAGGGTTTTCCCTATACAATCTGAGGAGAGGAGTAGTGGTGCAAGTGGATCAAAACAGATGAGAATCATTTCTCAGCAGGCCTCAATGACTGGAGGCAACAAAAGGGGAGAGGGAAATACATCGTCCATCCCCAAATGTGATCACTGTGGGAAACTTCATAGGGGAAGTGCTACCGACTGACAAGAGCTTGTTTCAACTATGGGGAAAAAGGGCACATGGTTAGAGAGTGCCCTCAGCATGCAAGATAGGAGAAAACTCAGATGCAAGGTTCGAAAATAATTGAGATTGTGGGACACAAGACTACAACTGAAGTGGTCAGTTTTGATGCAACAAAAAGGGTGAATCTTCCAGGGAGACCCAAGGGGCGAGCACCAGCTGGGGTGTTTGCAATGACAAGGGAGGATGCAAAAATCGCTCCAGAAGTTGTGACTGGCACAGTTAAATTGTTTGATGTTGATATTGTTGTCTTGATTAATCCAGGGTCTACCCACTCATTTATTTCTTCATGTAGAACTATGTATAGTAAGAATGTGAGCACGTTGGATACTCCTTTGATGGTGAGTACTCCAATCGGCCAGTATATTATTATCAGTCAAGTTTATAGAGACTGTGAGATATATATTAGTGGGGAACACTTAGTGGTGGACTTGATGCTGTAGAAAATGGGAGGCCTGGATATAATTTTGGGTATGGACACGTTAGAGAAGTTCAATGCCCATCTAGATTGTAAACAAAAGATAGTGGAGTTTGAATTGGACAATGGTAGAAAGGTGGTGATTGTGAGAGACAAAAAAGCAAGCCCGCCTAGAATTATTTCAGCTTTGACAGCATTGAAGATGATGAGGAAAGGGTATGAAGCATTTTTAGCCTATAAGGTAGACACGAAGGGCAATGGAGGGAAGTTAGAGGAAATACCTATGGTCAGGGAATTCCCATATGTCTTTCCTGAGGAATTACCAGGACTACCACTACCTAGGGAAATAGAATTTCCCATTGAGCTTCTTCTGGGCACAATGCCAATATCGATTCCGCCTTATAGAATGGCTTCGGTGGAATTGAAGGAACTTAAGGAGCAATCGAAAAAGTTATTGGAGAAACGTTACATTAGATAGAGCTCTTCACCTTAAGGAGCTCTGGTCCTCTTTGTGAAGAAGAAAGATGGATCATTACGGATGTGTGTGGATTATAGGAAGCTCAATCATGTCACCATAAAGATTAGATATCCACTTCCACGCGTAGATGAGTTATTTGACCAATTGCAAGGGGAAAAAATCTTCTCTAAGATAGACATGAGATCAGGTTATCACCAGTTAAGGATAAAAGAATCTAATGTACCAAAGACTACTTTTAGAACACGGTATAGGAATTTTGAGTTTTTAGTTATGCCTTTTGGTTAATGAATGCACCTCATGGACTTGATGAATCGAGTTTTTAAGTCCTTCTTAGACCAATTTTTCATTGTCTTTATTGATGATATATTGGTTTATTCCAATAGTGATAAGGAGCATGAAGAGCATTTGAGGATTGCCTTAGAAACATTAAGGAAAAATGAGTTATACACCAAATTTGACAAATGTGAATTTTGGCTAAGGGCAGTAGCATTCTTTGGATATGTATTTTTAGAGTAAGGAGTGCATGTGGATCCAAGGAAGATAGAAGCCGTTGTGAAATGGGAAGCACCTAAAAATGTAGCTAAAGTGAGAAGTTTCTTGGGTTTAGCTGGGTATTACAGGAGATTTGTGTAGGGCGTTTCCATAATAACAGCTCCACTCACCAGATTGACTAAGAAGAATCAGAAGTTTGTATGGATAGAGGAGTGTTAGAGAAGTTTTGAGGAATTGAAGAGCAGGCTCATAACGACACTGATTTTGACTTTGCCTTCAGGTAATGATGGGTATATAGTATATAGTGATGCCTCAAGGAAGGGATTAGGCTGTGTATTGATGCAAGGAGATAAAATGATTGCTTATACTTCTAGGCAATTGAAGCCCTATGAGATGAATTATCCTACGCGTGATTTGGAATTAGCTACTACAATCTTTGCATTAAAGATATGGAGACATTACTTGTATGGAGTTACTACTAAGGCATTTACAGACCATAAGAGCCTTAAGTATCTGATGAGTCAAAAAGAGTTGAATTTGAGATAGAGAAGATGGTTAGAGCTACTAAAAGATTATGATTTGATGATAGACTACCATCCGGGGAAAGCTAATGTAGTAGCGGATACATTAAGCAGAAAATCGACTATGGTATATGTCAAGACAGTATATGTTCCTTTGTTGAAGGAATTAACCAAACTTGAGGTGATATTAAGGCAAGCTGAATTTGGGTGTATATTGGAGAACTTTAGGGTAAGGCCAGTGTTAATTGAGAAGATTAAGGAATTGCAGGCACAGGATAGGTACTTGAGCAAGCCTAGAGAAGAGATTAAAAATGATAAACCTTTAGAAATATAGGTAAGAGAAGATGGATTGATGGTGGTAGGTAACCGATTATGTATTCTAGATATGTAAAAGCTAAAAAATGAAATTCTTGATGAGGTGCACAATGCTCCCTATGTAATGCACCCGGGGAGTACAAGAATATATAGAGATTTAAAAGAGCACTTTTGGTGGAAGGGAATGAAGAAGGATATTGCGGAGTATATTAAGAGATGCTTAGTGTGTTAGCAAGTCAAGGCTAAGCACCAGGCACCTTCAGGTAAGCTTAAGCCTTTATTCGATGGATTTCTTGATGGAATTGCCCAGAACTAACAGAAAACATGATGCAATATAGGTGATAGTGGGTAGGCTAACGAAGTCAACACAATTCTTTCCAATTAAGCAGACAAATTCTTTAAATGATTTATCCAAGAAATATGTGGATGAAATAATCAGACTTCATGGGATTCCAAGCTCCATAGTTTAGGATAGAGATCCCAAGTTCACCTCCAGATTTTGGGAAAGCTTATAGGAGGCTTTGGGAACTAAGTTGCACTTTAGTACAGCTTTCCATCCCCAAACTGATGGACAATCGAAGAGGACAATACGGACTTTGGAGGCAATGTTGAGAGCTTGTATTATGGATTTCAAGGGCTCATGGGATGATCATTTGCCTTTAATTGAGTTTGCTTATAGTAATTCCTATCATTTGGGAATTAAAATGGCACCTTATGAAGCTTTATATGGTAGGAGGTGTAAAACTCCTTTTTGTTGGGATAAGGAAGATGAAAGAAGGCTTTTAGAGCCTGAGTTGGTGCAAGTCACAGTTGATAAGATTAAATTAGTGAAACAGAGGATTAAAGCAGCTTAGAACATAATGAAGAGCTATGTAAATGCACATAGAAAAGAGATGGAACTTGAAATTGGAGACAAGGTGTTTCTTAGAGCTTCTCCATGGAAAGTGGTTTAAGGTTTGGTAAGAAAGGCAAGCTTAGTTCGAGATATATAGGCCATTATGAAATCAGTGAGAAGATCGAGCCTTTAGCTTACAAGTTAGCTTTGCCATCGGAATTGTCTAAGATTCACAATGTCTTCCATATATCGATGTTGAGAAGGTATCAATCCGACCCTTCGCACATAGTTCAACCTTCAGAGGTTCAGTTAAGGGAGGATTTGACCTATGAGGAGCAACCAGTGAAGATTTTGGACTCGAAGGAAAAGGTTTTGAGAAACAAGGTTGTGAAGCTGTTCAAAGATGTATGGAAGAATCATTCGACGGAGGAGGCTACATAAGAGCCAATGGAAGCCATCAAAGAGAAGTATCCACACCTCTTCAATAACTCAGGTAAGAATTTTGAGGATGAAATTCTTTTAAGGGGGGAGAAATGTTGGGCCCTAAAATTTTTTTTTTATGAGGCATGATTTAAATTATTTTAAGATCTTAATAGATTTATTATTTTGGAGCAACTAGCATGCAAATGTTGGGAGGATTTATTGCTGGAATTGATGGAATTAAAGTATAAACATAGTAAGAATGCATGAGGAGCAATCTTCATAGATCACTTAAGTCTAAAGGTTATAAGGCATAAGTAGAAGGGCATAAAGGTCATCTTACAATCATTAAGAGTGTAAGTTAGAAGAAGAAGTAATTGTTGTCTTGTGTGAGAAGAGAGTGTCATGGAAGAGAGGAAGAACAAGAGAAAAACAGACAAGCTAGGGTTTGTAAAAATCTTGAAGAGTTTGAAGAATTTGGAGCTAAATCAAGTAAGTCTATGCTTTACCTCTTCTTCATTGTTAGGTGAAGTATAATTAGTGTTAGCTAGAACAGAAAGACAATGTGGAATGTGGATAGGAAGTTGTTGATGAATGGTAAGTAATGTTTTAATCTTTTAGGGTTAATCATCAAAGATAGATTTTTATGCACAGACATTGGCATAAAAATGAGCTTGGAAATGAAGTAGAAGAAGTGGTTTAGGGTTAAGATGGGTTATATTTGAAAGATGAGGAGTATATAGATGAAGAATGTCAAAAAATGTCTTCGGAATGAGTTTCTGGAAGAATGTCAAAGTTGTTGGAGTTCGCCGCCGTGAAATCCATTTTTATGCACAGACATGTTTTAGTAATTTGGGCATAACTTTTTATGTAGTTGTAAGTTAAGTATAGAATATTGTCTTACTATAAGGGTAGTCCCAGCATGTTTGGAGTATAACTTTAGTATTTCTGAACCAAGTTGAATGATTTTGGTGTCATTGGAAACTTAAGACAATGGGGGAAATTTTTCTAGAAGAAAGTGTTAGAAAATTTGTTAGGCCCAGCGATTTTTATTATTTTAGTAAGCATGAACTGAATGAATTTTGTGTTCTTGATGAGTAAATCATTTTAATTGGGGTTAATTATTATGTCAAATTTAGGAGGATTTATTCCATGGATTGATAGAAATTGAAGTATTAAGTTGAAGAATTAAGATTAAGTTAGAGTATAGCATGGTATAAGTTAAATGGAAGAATTAAGAATGCATAAGGGTATTTTTGGAAGATGACTTAAGGTTAGAAGCACTGAGGCATTAAAGGAAGGGTAAGAGGGACTATCCTCACCCATTAAGGCTAAAATGGGAAGAGGAAAAGATTGTCTAATAAATAAGAAGGCTAAAAACGTGAATGAAGGGAAGAAGGAGAGAAAATTAAAAAAGGAAGAGAGAAAGAAGAAGAGAGGTTTCGGTGAAGTTGAAGAGGAAGAGAGCTTTGAACTAGGTCACGAATTCTCTTAGTCTTAACGAAAGAATTTGAGATTATTCAAGAAGGGAAAAAGGAAGACGAAGGGAAGAGCTTCCTTTAGAGCCAAGAATCTCACTAGTCGGTGAAGATTCAAGGTAAGTCGATTTTAAATCTCTTGGAGTTTTGAAGGGTTTTTAGTTCAAAGAGCTTGAGAAATGTATAGGTTTAAGTATTCTAGAGTTAATTTCACGTTTTGATTCTATGGGTCCTCAAATTGAATATTCTATTGAATGAGAACTTGGTTTGTTATAGGAAACCAAGTAAGCTTGATTCAAGGAGAAGAAGAAAGACAACATTGAATTTAGAATTGTCAAGCGTCTTAGGTGGGTAAAATATTTACGGTTATTGTGTAATGGGCAATATGCCTCAATGTATGTGCATGTGTTTAAATTTCCAAATTTTTGAAATTGCTCCAATGTGGAAAGTACATTATGATGCTTGTTATGTCATGTATGGCATTTTGATATTGCTAAATTGTGAGTATGATTCTAGTATGCCATTGAAATTGTGTGTGGCATTTTAATTAAATGGACAGAAGAAAAATTATAAGAATATGAACATATGATTCACTAAATTGATTATGTTTAGGTAAGAGTGGAACAGTTTCCTTAGTCAGGTGCACATCGACGTAAAGCCTTCTCCCAGCTGCCCACTTGTGGCCCACGAGATCCGAAAGTGGATTCGTTTTGTTCACGGAGTAAACTTCAGTTTCTCAGTTTCGTTTCATGGAACCCTTGATGCAATTATGTGTACATTTACATTTGACATGTTAAATGATGCTTTGCTGTGAAATTACATTCAATATGATCTATGTGATGATGTACTAAGATTGAATTATGAATGCATATATTTATATATATAAATGTTTGATTATGTGGCTTATTGCCAATGGCTATAAGTATTTTAGCCACTGAGTTGTGTAGCTCAACCGCCAATTTTTCCTCCTTAAGTGCAAATCAAGAAGACAAGTGACCCTTACAAGGCATTCGGACTCCCAAATAGATATAAATCTTTGTATTAAGTTAGTGATGTTGGATGGCTTAGTAAGCATACCATCATGAGCATCTTATGTATTTTCTTTTAAGTTAACAAGTATATTGGCATGTAAAAAACTCTCATTGTGTTAAAAATAAGACAATGAAATTGAATCCTTCTCTATGTATGATTTTGCTGTTAATTTAAGGATTTGGGGAAAAATTAATTATATAAATGCATAATCTTAATTGTGGAATTGCCAAAGGTTGTTAGTCTCAGAGTAGCATATTAGAATTGAAGAGATCGTATTCTGAATTCAAAGGAAAATAGAGAGGAAGAGTGTCGTCTGTGATGACGTCACCCATAGACGCAAAGGAACAACATAGATGAAAGGAATCATCTGTGATGATGTCATATACAGTCGTAAATGAAAGACAAACGCCATAAACATAGATACAAGGAGCACAGACGACTGACGGAACATAGACGACAGGTCAGCACATAAACGACACATTAGAACACAGACGCAAGAAAGATAGATGCAAGGAATCATCTGGGTTATGCACAATAAAAAGACAGAGAATAGGGGGTGGTCAACACAAACGATAAAAGTCAACCCTAGACGATGGACGAATGATAGACGATAGACGAAAGACAGACGATAGACGAAAGATAGACGATGGATGGAAGACAAACGATAAAGATCAACACAGCTAATAGAAAGTCAAACATAGATGATAAACAGAACACAGAAGAAGAAGTTAGGAATTTATGCTGACTGACCCGAAGCATATATATATGCAAATTATGGACTCACCAAGGTTATTCAGTGACATTATTGGGCTCGAATGGAGATGGGCCAAAAAGGGGGGTTTAATTATAAGTCCAAGTGGTTGTATAAAATGTTTGGATCTCCAAATTTCGAAATGAGATGCGATTGTCAGGCTTCGAAAATAGGGTCTGACATCTTTTTGGTATTAGAGATTAGGCTTTTCTTAGGCATAGAATGTATAGTAGGACAATGTGTTTTGTCCTGTGATAAATTGTTGGCATTGTTAAATTGATTTGTGATCGCGGCTCTGTCGATTCGATCTTATGATCGATCCTTGGAAACCGGTCAAATATATAAAAGTTCCAAGATTG
>JAOSBO010039640.1:0-10994 GCA_027563915.1 Erythroxylum rotundifolium | reverse complement strand
AAAGTGACGGGAGAATGTGAGGTAAAATCTTCGACACGTCCTACATACGTGATAAAATCATTCTGTACTAGCATGACATACAAATTTCGAAGACCACTCACCGAGGGGAATTATATGTCAGTACCAAATAACAAACGTACAAATATATTGCGGAGACTTGACAGTTGAGGAACAGTATCCGTACGAGGAGGAAAAACAGATATAAAAAGTACAGAAAACATGAACTAGATTACAACTGCTATCTATGAACTATTTTTCACATTGTTTTTCCTTGCCGTAGAAAGCACATTAGAACTCCAAACTAACTTTATCTTGTAAGAACCGTTATTCTAATTGGATAGCACCTCCAAACCATATGACATACGTCGCATGGACTTTGCTTTTGGTCAAACACTAATTTTTTCACATAGTTCATCAAGTGCTATAATAACGGGCTCAACCCAGCCTTTCTCAATGACTCATACATACAACAAAGTAAAAGGAAAGGACAATCATACTGGCTCTTTCTGTGTCACTCACTTCTATCCACAAAATTATGGCCAAAGCATGAGCTTGACAAGTAAAACTTGCCTTCATTGTAACAGTTAGAGACAGGATTGGGACTAAAATAACATAATCTCAATCATCTGGCCAAGCGAAAATTATTCAACTCCATGGAAATCCTCCATCACTACCAACAAACAATGCAGCTAGGCTACATTTGATTTCTCAACACTGCCTCTCAATTGAGCCTTTCACTAATCTTTCCTAACAATAGATTTATCATGTTTCAAAGGTCAATTTTTCCCTCACCTTTTGACCCTATATTCACTCTTATGGGCGAATGCATACAAACATACATACATGGAACAAATACAGGCAAATCACCTAATGACAAGCAAACATTCCAACAGGAGTCAATAACCAAATTAGACAAACCTGATTGCCAAATGCTTAAAATATCAACGGGAAAAAATGGAAAACAAAACAAAACGGGAAGCTTCGGAACTTGGGGAAATTATAATCATATCATCGTAAAAGTAAACGAAGAGAGTATAGTAGAAACAGCATTAAGCTCGTCAAGAACGAAACAACAAATCAAACAATATAGTCAAATTGCAGCAGAATAAAAGTTACGGGGAGAAAGTTTTCATATGAAAGAAAAAATATAGATCGTCAACGATAAAGAGATGGAATTGAGCACAATACATTCATAAAAGAAAAAAAGTACAGATTTTCTTTTCTTTTCCCTAACAAAATTAGATTTATAAATACCAAGAAAAGAAAAAAGAAAGGAAAACAGATAGAATAAAGAGATCAAACGGGGAGGGCAGAGACGTCGTCGGAGTGGTAGGGGTTGGTTGAGAGGGCGAGAGGGCGATCGTTGGCCTCGTCATCAGATGAGTCATCGTCGTTGGTGGTAGCGACGTTGACGCAAGAGAAGCGCTCCAGAGAAGAGAAGAAGGCGGAGATTACGCTAGCACTAACCCAATTGGCCACGTTATTGAGGTTCTCCAAAGACACAATACTAGCGTTGTTGTTGTTGCTTGTGTTAGGCACGATACTAGTGTTGTTTGTGCTGTTTTCCATTGACAAAATTTAAGATGTAGAGAGCGAGAGCGAGGCAGAGAGGAACTGGTGAAACCCTAATTGGGAAAGGACGATGAAAACTGAAAACAGCAATTGATGTCTTAGGAGAGAGGAGCAAAATGAAAATGTCGGGTGGGTCAAGACTGAGGACCTTTCTGCGCTAACTTGGCTGTTTTCTTTTTTCTTTTTTAAGTCGTTAAATTGCCAAAAACAAATTTAGACCGTTGGATCAAACTAGCTAAAAGAAGGTGAATAGCCAATACAAATGTTTCAAATATATAATTAATATTTAGTGCCCATAATTACAATACTTCGTTTGCAAATTTGAGGATGTTTTAACATTTTTTTAAATAAATAATAATCATTAATGCATCTTATTTGCATTTTTAATTTTGAAATATAAATCAATAAATCATGAATTAATATTTTATTTAAATTTAAATTGGCATCTTGTATAAGGTAAGTTCCTTAAGTCAACTTTTGTAGACTTCTATCTCCACATCACCGTGAAGGAATGTATTGTTAATATTTATTTGGTGGAGTCCTTATCCCGTCGATGTTGCCACGACCAATAGCACTTGTAATGTAACTAGTTTTGCCACCGGTGCGCCACAAGTTTCACCTTGTAGCCATGAGAATTATACTTTACAGAACCATTTGCAATCAACTGGCTTATTCCCAGGTGGAAGTCTTTTCACTATCTAGGCCTTGTTAGGTTCCAAGACTTCAATCTCCTTGGTCATAGCACGACGCCGCCTTCATCCTTGATTGCCTCAGAATAATCTTTAGGTTCCATTTAAGATGACATGGCGACCAAAGAGGTCCGGTGCTTATGAAAACAATTACCAAACATTATGTGATGAGCTGGAAGTTACGGAGAACCTGAAACCCTTTCATTTCTTAGCAGTTCGAAAAAGGGGTCAATATGTTATTTAAAACTAATTGTTTTTGCCTAGGTAGAGGTTAGAACCCCCTTTTTCTTACCTGTCATACCCTGTTACTCAGTTGTCCGAAACGATCCCCTATTTGTTTAATTCATTAGATGATGGCTCTTGATTCACATATACCTTATATACTACATAACCATCCAAGTGTGATGGTCGTTTAATCGATCTTCATTGTCTAACCTTGATCATTTTCTTCACTCGCATTTCCCCCTTTCTTCGGCGTAGTCTCTTTGAGTACACTCACTGTCGTGCCTTTGACATTTCAATGCTTGATAGTGTCGTCAATCTCGTCAAATATTTCTCTATGAATTTTTTTTGCGTCAATTGGTAATCCATTCTGCGTAATGGTATGTGCAAAAGGAAAAGTCTATCAAGAGTCTAATGTTGAGCAAGTTTTATATATAATAAAACTCTTAATATCGCAAGTATATGGATTGTGTCTTGTAGTATTAAAAGGTATCGTTTTCACGAGGACTACTAAACACTTAAACAACTTGAAAAGAAAATTTTCTAAGGTACAAAAAAGATTGGCTTGAATTAAAATAAATAATTGAAATTAAAACAACTAATAAATCAAAACAAGCAAATAATTGATAAGTGAGCTACCAATGAATTTGAGGACGATCAAAGTTCAAGACTTATGAACTATTCTATTCTTATTTTGTTTCCCTTTATCCTGTTTATTCAATTTATGTTTGATCCAAGATATTCTAAAGTTTTGATTACTCTCTCTTAAGATTTATTCAAGTAACCCTAATTGAATTTGATAATCATAAAATTGTAATATCTTGATTCACAAAATTACCCATGACTTGTTCAATTAGATTTGAAGTAATCCTATAAATAATTAATTTCACAATTATGATCTCTCTTCAATTGCTTGTTAATCTGATAACTGTAGGTCTATTAAGCGATCAACTTTAGTTGCGCACCTTAAACTAATGAATTGATTCACTCTCTCGATTTATTACCAAGTATATGCACGATAATTATTGTAAATATTGACAGATGTGTTGAAATCAACAAGAATCAAAACCCATAATCATGTTAAATATGTTAGAAATCCAAATAAACATACAAGAAAAATGAAAGAAGTATAGGAAAAAGAGGGAAAACTAGTTGGAGTCTTGATATTGAAATCTGGAATTTCTCTTAAGCTCTTCTTCATGTCTTTTCTTAATCTTCTATGACGTAGTGGTTACTGCATCTTTTTGGTGTTTTTCATGTTCTTATATAGTGCTTTAGGGTTCTAGGGTTTTCTCGTTTTGTTTAGTTTCAAAAATATCCACGACACCTCAAACTTCCAAAAAAGCGGTGCCTAGAAGAAATCTTTTTGCTCAATCATACCTCAAATTGTTGATTCTTCTCTATAACGATCATGCCTTCCTTCCTACATCTAACATCTTCTTGATTCTTCAATTTCCTAATTTTTAACACTCATAAACACATCAAACATCTCTTGAAACATAAAATTAAGATCCAATTTTTGCTCTAAACCAAACAAACTCTTATAATACATACAAACACTAATAATAGCACAATTCTAAGTCTATACACATGATAATCACTTAAGAAACACGTAAAACACACTTAAAAACCTAGAAAAATATTATATAATTTAAACCTATCAGCATGCTATTGTGTCTAGTTTCTATTGCTTTTAATTGCCTTCATATCTTGATTTTGGTTACAAATCCTTACATTTTAATCCAAATGTGAGATAAATGAGTGGAAATGGTGTGAATATTGCATGAATGTTAATTAGATTGTTTTGTGAATTTTGCATGAAGGTTGAAGGGAAAGTTCACATAACTTTGCAAGAAAAGGGAAAAAAAGAAGAAAGGTGTGGACATAATTTGTCACCATTGTGACAAATGCCCTCACGACCCTTTTTTCCTTTAATTCATCAATTTTTTACGTGTCATGTGTAGGAGGGATGACTAAAAAATGGAGATCTAAAATAGACTACAGATAGAAAAGGTAAGGAGGCTGGCGGCATACCGAACATATTCACACATTCCAACATAAACATCTTTCAAACCACAGACTCATTCAAGGACAGGACAAATAGAGAGAAAGAAGGTGGAGAAAGGAAGCTGAGAATAGCTTCAACTGAGAAGATAGAAGAGAGAAAGAGTAGAAAAAGGAAGCAAAGGTTGAAGCAACGTGAGCAGTCAATCATCTGGGTGGGAACAAAGCAGAAGTAGAAGGCGAGAGTCAATGCAGGAAGCTTAAGAGTGGCTGAATGAAATAGTTGTTCCCAAAACTACCAAGAGCTAGAGTGTTAGATTACTTAGTCACATGAATTGCATCATATTATAATGAATTTGGTGCATTTAGGATATGATTTTATGATTTCATTCACATGCATAATATGGACTTACGCACATGAATTTTGATTTAGAAAATTTGCATTCAATCAACATATTCTAAGGTATGAAAGTTTCTAAATAATTGTGCATTTCTAATGGCTTGTATTTTGATTTACAAATAAAAAGAATTGATGGATTACAATTCGTAACTTCGAGTTAATTATTACAATTGGAAGATTGATGGATTAAAATGTACAAAAATTTCTAGTAGCAAAACAAAATAACATGTGAAAATTTAGGATGACTAACCTTATAAAATGAGTGACATATGCCAGTAGATTTGACTGACAATTGGCTTAGAGAATGAGTGATAAATGATAGAGGAACTAAATGACATTTGGCAGTCTAAAGAGTGGACTTGTGTCTTGTTTGTTTTCATGACAAGTGTCCTTATACTAACCTTACACCTACACCTTGTGACAACACATTAAGCCCATTGTAATGTTTCTGCTGTATTTTTGCCCTCTCCTTCCTCTTATTGCTGAAACTCACATCTCACCCACACCTTTGGATTTCTGCTCTAAATTCTGTCCATTACCACCTCAAAACCTTTGTCAATTTCTTTAAAAAGATAGCTATATTATGTTGTCTTCTTCTTGTCTTTGCTGAAACTCATCCTACTCCCTCATAGTTTTTGAGATGACCTTGCATGCATGTGAGGCAAGGCAGGCTTGATATAATGAGATGGCATTTGAGCTGAACAAGTAAGTGAAATGTTGATCTTTATGGCATGTGTTAGCAGAAATTATGATGACTAATTAGGGATTTAGAAGTTACAATGTACCTACAGTCCTAGGCCAGGATCTTTGCTATTAGGAGATAACAGGCACATAATTCCCCAAATGTTGTTACAGGTTTGTTACATGTCTTTAATTTTGAGGCATCTACATTGTTAGATCCTAGATCTACACATTCATTTATTTCCCCACATCTAGCATCTAAATTGCATTGTGTGAGAGAAATGTTGAAATTTGGCTTAAAGGCGATAACTCCAGTAGGTAGTACTACAGTGATTGGAGAAGTATGTAGAGGATGTATTATTCGAGTTGACAGGATTAGTTGAAAGTCGATTTAATAGTAATGTAGTTGAAAGAAATAGACCTTATTTAGGTATAGATTGACTTATTGTTCATAGGGCTATGATGAATTGTTACATTAAGGAAGTTATTCTTGAATCTCCTACTAAACCAAGAGTGATATTTCGAGGTGTTAGTCAAGTAGTACTAGCCAAATTGATTTCATCAATGAGTGCTTTTAGACTAATTCGCAGTGGATGTGAGGCCTATTTAGCCTATAAGACTAATACTCAAGTTGAGCAGACATTACAGGATATTTTTATTATTAGAAATTTTCTAGATTTTTCCCACTGAATTACTGAGATTACCACCATATAGGAAAACGGAGTTCACCATTGACCTTATCCCAGGTACTACTCCTATATCTATTTCTCCTTATAGGATGACACCTGTGAAACTTAAAGAACTTAAGACTCAGTTGCAGGGGTTGTTAGATAAGGGTTTTGTCAGACCCAGTGTGTCACCTTAGAGAGCTCCAGTTTTGTTTGTGAAAAGGAAGGATGAGACTTTAAGATTGTGTTTTGATTATAGGCAATTAAATTAGGTGACAGTGAATAATAAATATCCCCTACCGAGAATAGATGATTTACTCAATCAGTTACAGAGAGCTCAGGTGTTTACTAAACTGGATTTGAGGTTAGGGTATTATCAACTGAAAATTACAGAAGCTGATGTACTAAAGAGTGCATTCAAAACTAGATATGGACACTTCAAGTGTTTGGTGATGCCTTTTCGATTGACGAATGCTCTAACTGCTTTTATGACATTAATGAATAAAGTATTTTGACTTTACTTAGAGCACTTTGTTATTGTATTTATAGAAAATATCTTGGTGTATTTGAGGAGTAGAGAGGAACACTCTAAGCATTTGAGGTTAATTTTATAGATAATGATAAAGAAACAATTGTCCCAAGTTTAGTAAGTGTAAATTATGACTTGATTAAATGGTGCTCTTGAGTTATATAGTGTCTGGACAAAGTATACAGGTACGTAGACCCAAAGAAAGTTGAGGGTGTGATAAAATGGGAAGCACCTAGAAATGTGTCAGAGATTTGAAGTTTTCTCGGGCTAGCAGTTATTACATGAGATTTATTAAGGGGGTCCTCATTGATCTCAGCCCCTTTGAAAAAGCTTGTGAGGAAGAACGTACCTTTTTGATGGACTAATAAATGTCAAAAGAGCTTTGATGAGTTAAACATCGATTAACTACAGTACCGGTATTGGCTATTCCATCTGAATCTTGAGGATACGCTGTATACAATGATGCTTCACACCAGGGGTTAGGGTTTGTTTTGATACAGTATCGTAGAATGATTGCTTAGGATTAGAGACAGTTTAAGGCCTCATGAGTTCAATTATCCAGCTCATAATTTAGAGATTGTTGTAGTAGTGTTTACTTTAAAATTTTGGATACATTATTTATATGGAGAAACATTTCATTTTTTTATGAATCATTTCAGTTTGAGATATTTGTTGAGTCAAAAGGAACTTAATATGAGACAAAGGAGGTGGATTGAGTTGCTTAAAGATTATGATTACACAATAAAGTATCATCTAGGTAAGGCTAATGTTGTAACTGATGCATTAAATAGGAAATCTAATAGCAGTGTAGCACAAATTCAAGCATCGAGATTACCAAATCTAGTTCAACTGAGAGCACTTAATGTTGTTTGGAACATAATGAAGCATTGTTAGCTACATTGAAGATTAGACCCGTATTACATGAAAAGATCATAATAACTCAAAGCAAAGACCTAGAAGTAGTGAAGATTGTAGAGAAGTTAAAACAGAATTCGAGTTCTGAGTTTGAGTTAAGAAATAATACATTGTGGTTGAATAAGAGATTATGTGTAGCAAATGTTGATGGTTTGAGAGAGGAAATTTTGGATGAAGTATACATAACAACCCATGCTATGCATCTTGATACTACCAAGATGTACAATACTCTAAAACAACATTTTTTGTAGCCAGGGATGAAGAAGCAAGTGATTGAGTATGTTGCTAGGTGTTTGACATGCCAAAAAGTTAAGGCAGAGCATCAAGCAATAGTTGAAAAATTGCAGTCATTACCTACTCAGAATAAAAATGGGAGAGGATTATAATGAATTTTATTATGGGTTTGCCGAGAACTCCGAGACAGCATGATGCTATATGGGTCATTGTTGACAAATTAACAAAATCAACTCATTTCTTACCTATTAAAGAGAATAACACACTACATAAGTAAGCACGGAGATATGTAAATGAGATAGTGAGGTTACATGGGATCTCAGTGTCTATTGTATCAAATCGAGCTCTCATATTTGCTTCTAGATTTTTGGGCAGCCTATAGACAACATTGTGTTCAAAGTTAAATTTTAGCCCAACGTTTCATTCTCAGACAAACGGACAGATTGAGAGAACTATTCAGATTATTGAATATATGCTTAGGGCTTGTGTTTTGGAGTTTCAAGGAGCATGGGATAAATATATAGCCCTCATTGAATTTGCATACATTAATCATTATTATAGTAGTATTAGTATGGCTCCGTATGAAGCGTTATATGGCAGAAGGTGTCGAGAACCTTTATACTGGGATGAAGAAGGCCTAAGGATAGTTGAAGTCCCAAAGTTGATTTAAGATACCATTGATAAGGTAAAATTGATCCGCAATAGGATTAAAACGGCTCAAGATAGGTAAAAAAATTATGTAGATAAACGTCGGAGAGATATGGAGTACCAAGTAGGAGACTAGGTATTTTTAAGAGTGTCACCCTGGTGAGGAGTGTTAACATTCAGTAAAAAGGAAAAATTAAGCCCTATATATATCGATCCTTATGAGATTACTGAGAGAGTTGGACCATTAGCTTACAAATTTACATTACGGCCATAAATGTCTCAGATTCATAATGTATTTCGTCTTAGTATGCTCAGGAGATATGGGTCAAATCCAACACATATATTGCCGGCATGGGAGGTTGAGATTGCAACTAATTTGAGTTATGTAGAGGAACCGGTTAAAATTGTTGGATATCAGACTAAGCAATTATGAAACCAAGTAATTCCTTTGGTTAAAATCCTTTGGAGGAATCATTCGAGAGAGGAAGCTATGTGGGAGACTGAGGAGAAAATGAGGGAACAATATCCCTATCTAATTGATCAATCAGGTAAGAATTTTGAAGACGAAATTTCTTAAGGGAGAATTATAATAATCAATTCCCAAAACTACTCAAAGTTAAAGTTTTAGATTACTTAGTCACATGAATTGCATCATATTAGAATGAATATGGTGCATTTAGGATATGATTTTATGATTTCATTCACATGCATAATATGGGCTTACACACATAAATTTTGATTTAGAAAAATTATAGTCAATTCACATATTCGGGGGTATGAACGTTTCTAAATAATTGTGCATTTCTAATGTCTTGTGTTTTGATTTACAAATAAAAAGAATTAATGGATTACAATTATTAATTTGGAGTTAATTGCTACAATTGGAAGATTGATGGATTAAATGTACATTTAGACTAGGAAAATTTTCAAGTAGCAAGACAAAATAACATGTGGAAATTTAAGATAAGTAGATTTGAGCGACAATTGGCTTAGGGAATTGGGTGACAAATGGTAAAGGAACTAAGTGACATTTTGCAACCTAAAAAATGGACATGTGTCTTGCTTGTTTTCACATACTTAGAGACATCACTACCACTTGAATTTTTCTAGAATTCATGTCCTTTAAAGTTACTTCATTTCATGCTAGTCTAGTTTTCATATTAGTTACATTAAATCTCACAAAAATCTACTCATTTGTTTCATTACCAATCACTTTATACCATCACACATGCAATCCTAATTTTTCCAGTTTTGAGAACACTTCAATAACATCAATCTTTAGCATGAATTCATTATCAATTATACGTCAAATCCTAAGTTAAATCTTCCATATAATAGCCCATAAATTACTGTTGTCACACATCCAAAAACAGAACAAAAAGCACCCCTTTTCATTCATCATTTTCCAGCACAATGTCAACATAAATACCTCATTCAATCTATCCCTGATTAGTCATCATAATTTCTGCTAATACATGTCACAAAGATTAGTATTTCACTTACTTGTTCAGCTCAAATGCCACCTCAATGTATCAATCTTGCTTTGCCTCATATGCATGCAAGATCATCTCAAAAACTATGAAGGAGTAGGATGGGTTTCAGTAAGGACAAGAAGAAGACAGTAGAATATAGCTATCTTTCTAAAGAAATTGACAAAGGTTTTGAGGTGATAATGGACAGAATTTAGAGCAGAAATCCAAAAGTGTGGGTGAGATATGAGTTTTGGCAGTGAGAGGAATGAGAGGGAAAGAGTAAAGCAGAAATATTACAATGGAGTTGAATGTGTTGTCACATGGTGTAGGTGTAAGGTTAGTTTAAGGACACTTGTCATGAAAACAAGCAGGATACATGTCCACTCTTTAGGCTGCCAAATATCACTTAGTTCCTCTGTCATTTGTTAGTCAAATCTCTAAGTCAATTGTCGCACAAATCTACTGCCATATGTCACTCTTTTTGTAAGTTTAGTTGTCCTAAATTTTCACATGTTATTTTGTCTTGCTACTTGAAATTTTTCCTAGTCTAAATATGCATTTTAATCCATCAATCTCTCAATTGTGACAAATAACTCTAAATTACTAATTATAATCCATCATTTTTTTATTTGTAAATCAAAATACAAGATATTAGAAATACACAATTATATCATAATTATTTAAAAACTTTCATTCTTCGGAATATATTAACACTCTAACTCTCGTGTGACTAAATAATCTAACATTCTAACTCTTAGTCGTTTTAGGAACTGGCTATTATAATTGCCTCCTAATAAGTACTTCTTTAGAGTCATTTAGCTAGACTTTAATGTTACAAAAATAGAATAAGGACTTTAAACCCTCTTCTTTTAGGATTTCGTAAATGCCACTTAAAGGTCTTATTCCCTTAATTTGATATTCCGTAAATGTTTTCTTATTCTTTGCACCTCTACGTCTTAC
>JAOSBO010039624.1:0-10995 GCA_027563915.1 Erythroxylum rotundifolium | reverse complement strand
ATTATTATTATTATTATTATTATTATTATTATTATTATTATTATTATGATCATCATCATCATCATCATCATCATTATTAATTAAATTCATTATTATTATTTTTCTTCTTCTTCTTCTTCTTCTTCTTCTTCTTCTTAATAATAATAATAATAATAATATTATTATTATTATTATTATTATTAGTCTTATTAATTTTATTATTGTTATTATTATTAACAATGTTTCTAATTATTATTAAATTTATTAAGTTTATTAATTATATTAATGTTATTATTAATGTATAAAGATACTAAAAAGCGATAGTAGCAACTTTAGTTATGCTTATGGTGAGTCCACAATATTAGGTTTGATACCTTTAGCTTACTTCAATCCCAAAACTATGTGGTTCAAATCTACTTTAAAATTTTAATGAATTTATTTATGGTATGATTCCATGTCTAAGTTGAAGTAAGTCACATAATAATAACAACAAGAACAACATTTCAATATAAGTCTCATTAAGACGTAGGATTTAGGAAGGTTTAGAAATATACACCGCCACCTTAACTGTTAGAGAGATAGATTCATTTAAAAAAAGGAGAAATAAAGAATTTTTTTTAAAGAAATGTTTGTATATAACAAAAGCTAAGAATATAATAAATAATTGCTGAAAATGGCAATAAAATAAGAATAATAATACAGAAATTGAAGATTAAAATAAAAGTAAAGAAATAAATAGTACAAAAAAATAAATAAAAAGGATAATAATAAAATAAAATACATAAAATATATATACATACGGAATATAATAAATAATATAATCAAGATTAAAAAAGATTAAGAATAAAAAAGAAAAATTAAATAAATAACAAGAAAGAAAGAAGACAAACAAATAAATGAAACAAACAATTAATTGGAAAAATGTTTAGCCTAAGTAAGGAAAAGTTTAAGCTAAATAACTAAAGAGTAAGTGCTTCTGTTAAAATATTTAGGCTAAATGTATGACACAAGACTTAAAGGAAAGGTTAAAAAACCTATGAGAAAAGGAACTTTCTATGTGGAATTCTTTACTCGTATCTTAGTTTGGATGATAAGTTTTTGATTAAGGGTCAAGTTTTAGGTAAGCTCCAACAAAGTCATATCATTCTAGATCACCTCTTCCTATATATGGCAACTGGGTCAGGGCTTGACCGTTCTCGAAGTCAATAGGCCAGTTCAGTTTAAGTGGGCCTCATGCCCAATTTTTTGGTCACAATCGAGCCTTAATTCGGGCTCGAAATCTAGAAGTCAAACCTTTATAAGCAAAACGACATTATTTTACACTTATAATTAAAATTTAGCTGGGCTAAGTTGGGCCAGCTAAGGCTCCAGCCCAGCCCCGGCTGTTGCCATCCCTACCTCCTCTCTGCTCTTTGTAGTTCTTCCTCTTTTCCTCTTACAATTCCTAAGTTTAATCTGCTCACATCTTCTTACTAGGGTGACGTGATGTCTCTTCTTAACATTTCTGAACTATCTAAATCATTTCTTCCTTAATTTTCCATCAATCTTAGCCAACTTTAATTTGTTTTTTACTACTACATTCCTAACCTTAACTCTTTTAGTAAGGTTTTACATCCAACGAAAAATCCTCATCTTCACTACTATTAACTTCTAACTATGCACTTATTTGATGGGTCAACACTTTATCCTTATAGCATAACAAGCCTATTTGCTAAACATTAAAATTTACCATTTAGCTTCAGTGGTGTCTTCTTATCACATAAAACTCCTAATGCATCCCTTCATTTAAGTCCCCCTAATTTGATACAGTGAACTATGCCTTCATCTATCTCCTAATTGTTTTGGATGATAGATCTCAAGTACTCAAAACACTCTTTATATGGTATAACTTCTAAATCAATCTTTTTCTCCACATCAGGTGTCACCTTATAACTTGATAAGTTACACTTTAAGTACCTAGTCTTAGTTTTACTTACTTTAAAATGCTTCGACTTTAACATATCCTTATAAAGTTTTAGCTTGACTTTGACATACACCAAGGTACATCGCTTTGGATATTTTTGTGAAATCATCCATCATTACCACCCTTAGATATTCCTTAACTCTCACCAACTTAAATATATCCATTTTTTCATCTTTAATTTTCAAACATTGGTATAAGTTCCTGTGTACTTTGCTTTTGACTTTTGATACTATCTTCTTTGTGTTTTTCTTTATTAGTTTAGAGCTTTCTCTATTAACTACCCTCTCTACATCTGTTATGTCATCCAATAGAGCTTTAAAGGCAACCTTTTTTATCTTCACCTTTTGTTATACATCTTTAATCCACCAAAAAGACTCCATCTTACTATCCTAGGCCCTTTTAGAACTCCTAAGATATCCTTAGTTGCTTTCTTTAAAAGATTTATTACTCTTTCCCACATTTAGTTAGCATCTCCTTCCAGTTTTTGTTATTCTTTAGACATTACTTTATCCCTAAGTTATTCCACCGTATCTCACAGTTTTCACTCATTTCTCTCAAATGTTTAATGGTTAGTGTTTCACTCAAACTTTCCATAGGAAACTACACTACCTTAGGCTTGCTAATACACCAACTCTCCTTTACAATGATTGCATACAAAAATAGATCAAAAGGACTTGTTAAACGTTGTAATGTGGTAAGGGTTAAGGTGGGTAAAGAGGGTAAATGGGTTAAACACAAGAATTCGTAAAGTAAAAAGTAGATAAAACGGGATAACAAAACATAACTCCGAGATATACGAATATAACTAATACTCTACACTTATTTATGCTACTCACTTGTTCTTCCTTTTTCTTTTCATTTCCTTTTTTCTTTCTTTTTCTTCATACATGGAAGAACTATGAATACAAAATCAACTATATACACTATACTGTACAGGCAGAAATGTACTCAACTTATCTCGATAAAAATTTTCACACGATCCCAACTAATGTAATACTTAATACTTTACTAAGCTTGTGAAAAGGTAGGTTAATGGGGTTTAAGGTTTTAAAATTTTGGGTGTTTTCAAGAAAAAAAAAAGGTTAAGGCTCAATGGGGGTGGCAACGGATAATGCAATGGTTAGTCATTTAAGTTAAGGGTTAACAAAAAAAAGGCCTTAATCATCTCTATTAAGCATGCATCCAATAGACTCAAATCGATTCAAAGCAAGTTCTGAAGGTAATGACCTAAGGAAGTCACTCAACAAAGAAATGAGATGACTATAGATGAAGTCATATGGCTCAATCCTTACTTTGGCTCAAATGAAAGGTCATTATGCATCTCTGCACTACCTCATTGCTCAAATGTCAATTTATGAATAAGAATATGTAACCAACTACTTTTCGTCACTCTATATGCTTCACTTTCTACTCAAGTATCCTAATCCGAGTTCAAGCATGCATTTAATCTAATTCCAACTAGCATGTCAGAATTTCATGGCAATATTCATCAGAATGAATCAAATGTGGTTCCATTGCTGACACAAAGCACATGATATGCCTAAACATGCATCCTATTCAACACAATGCACATAATGCAATTGAGAAAGTTGATGTCGCCTCCCCACACTTAAAGATTACATTGTCCTCAATATGACAAGTCAACCACTAAATAAGAGAAACTGACATCAAACCAAACAAAAGAAAGTGAAACAAACAAATGACATTAAAGTAAACAAAAGAAAATGAAATCAAACCAAATAAAAGATAGAACACACACAAATGATGTTAAACCAAACAAAAGAAATAAAAGATAAAAGGGTAAGGTAAAAAATGGCTTATGGAGATGATGGTGGCGATAGTGTTGGCGAAGGAGCTTCAAAGTTGTTTGTCTGGCAGAAGTTAAGGAACTTCTTCTTCAAGTTGCGTTGCTCCTTGTGTACTTGTCGCATTTGGGTGCTGAGCCCATCGAGTTAGGATGTCATGTGTTATTGGTTGGAGGCCATCTGGTCGAGGATTTGTTCAAATCGGTCAATGTTTCAACAAATCCTCACAATTACCATAAGCATGAGATTCCACTCCAGAAACTTTCTAGAGAGGATTCCCATGTCCATATGAATCACCATAATTTCCACGAATGTGGCTTTTCTCTCTAGAAACTTTCTGGAGAGATTTACCACGTTCGTGGGAATCAGTTCAATTCTCATGATTGTGGGAATTGGTGTTCCTCACAACCTCAAACCTTCTTCCAAGCTTATATTTAATCTCTATGATTCCAAAACCTATAAACAAATCAAGATGATATTAGCAACAAGAAATTTAAAAAGAAAATGAATTGAAATTCAAACAAAATCAACATAAACATCAATCAAACCCAATTCAAAAATGATCATAACTAAACAATTCAAACAATTAAATAGACAAAGATAATCAAAAGAAAGTAGAATTTCATTGGTTGCCTCCCATGCAACGCTTCGTTTAACGTTTGTAGTTCGACTCTCTATCTTTGAAAACTTATCTAAGATCAATTATAAGCGGCTTGCTTCCATATTTTTCGTTTAACACCAATTTTTTAACCTGTAAGTAAGCTACAAATTGGAAACTGAACAGAAGGACAATGTTGATAAAGTTGAGAAAACTAATTAATTTCATCAATGTCCTTTTCGTTAACAAACTGTCAATAAAATAAGGAATAATGAAACTCTCTGAATCTTCCATTGAATCCAATAGTTTGTCCTGTACGAAGGTGAGTTGCTCTCTTTCTTCCTTAATCACCTTCTCCTCCTCTGCTTCTTCCATTTTACGAACACAGGCTTTCATAACTTCTTCAAACTTGATGTTTGTTGTCATATGTTCTTCGTCTGTTTGTTCTTCAGAAGGTTCAAACACCTCAGCTATCTTGAATGAGCTAGCATCCTTTGGACTCTTAAATACATCATTCATGTCAAATATCATTTGATCATCATCCATCCAAAAGATAGATTTCTTTTTGTGAACATCTACCCATGATTTTTTGATGTTCACATATGGTATATTAAGAACTGGTGATTAATGAGGAGGGGTTTTCATTCTTTTCTTCATCCTTTTTTTTGATTTCTTGGTCTTCTATAAGGTAAGGTTCAACATTGTCTTCAACTGGTTCTTCTTGTTCTTCCCCATTTCAAAGTGAAATAGCCTGATATTGCTCTCATTGATATAGTTCCATATTGCTCAGGGAGTCTTCCACACTTCTCTTACAAAATTCATAGGAAAGATCTCTTACTTGAATCTCCAGGTTGGGAATAGAAGCGACATGATTTTCTAAAGCTTGATTGAATTTCTTTTTCATTCTCTTCTAACTTTCCTCTTAGCTAGAAAACATCCTCTTTTGGTTCTCTTCCATATTTGTTAGTTTGGAACCAAACATCTCCATAAACTTGTCCAACTTACTCTCCATCACTCCAATTCGATCTTGCTAAAATTCAAATAAGTCTTAATGTCCCATGTGAGTATTTTCATTATTAAACCAATAAAAATCTGGGTGGTTCTGCCATTCTACAGTGTTCATGTTCTAATAAGAATTGGTACTTCCCCAACCATACTACGCTTTATTGTAACTTGCAAAAGTTCCTTGCTCCCTATAATAATTATCTTCCATCATTATTCTTTCTATTTCTTCTCGGCATCTATCTCTTCAGATGTCTCACTCCTCATTATAAGATGTCTTGACGTGTTACCAAATTCTGTCAATCTTCGCGTGTTCCTTATATTCATGCACCTGTAAATACACAAGGAAAAGTATCAAAAACTCTTAAATCAAAGTAATCTAAATTAAACACGATGCTCAACAATCAATCCCCAGCAATGGCATCAAAAAATTGTTGATGGTAAAACCTATCTACTTGTTTTATGCTCAAAAACAGCAAATGAACGAGTCGTGACTTCTAGTTAAAAAGAGCGAATATCAATCCCACAGGGATTGATCCCTAGATACCGCTTAATTTAGATACAACTTTGTTTAAGAAACAAAATTGTTAAATGTGAATAATATGGAAAATTAAATTAAAATTAAAAGACTACTGTAAATAACGGACAATATCAAAATTGCAGAAAATAGAATCTAAATGCTAGAGATTAATTTTTCCCTATTTTGTCTCCCTCTTGTTTTATTGATTAAATTATATCTCACCTTAGATTTCTGAATGTACTAATTACCCTCTCTTAAGGTGTAACTATTTGTCCCTAACTGAATTAACAGGAATCGATTGAATGGTCTCTTAACCTATCCAATGACTCTATTGACTTAACTAGTTATTAAGCTATCCTATAGGTGATCAATTGACTAATCGGGATCTCTCTTCTAACTATTTAATTAACGTGATGATTACCAGTCTATAGGTCAGCAACTCTCGTTGCACGATCCTAAACGAATCACATCTCATTCATTCTCTCGATTTGTTGTAAGATGACACTTAACAACAACAATCAATAAAGACAATTGCATTCAATTCAATAAAATAGGAGTTCTAACAAAATAGTTAAAAAGCAATCCCTACAACAAAATCAGCCTAACATGGTCTCCATAACATCATCAACAATCCAATAAACCATTTTTACAAAGAATAGAAGGGATTAGAATGACAGAAATGGAATAGAAAGTCTCTTCTTTATCAAAATTTGGAATTTTGGTGTTGATGCGCTATTTTACCTAATCTTGATGATGATCCTTGTCTTAAATTCTTCCTTAATGTTCCAAACATGTGTTCTTCACTCAATGATGGTGTTTCTATAGGTAGGTGTCGTCTCTTTTGAAGATGGAGGCTTAATGATGCTTTTATAGTGCAAAAACCTAAGTTTACTGAAGCCTCGTAGATTGCCACGGATTACAATTCTCACATCTGTGGGATCGTGGGAATCGGTCACAGAAACTCCTCATTTCTTTTGTAATTCCCACATCTAATGGGAATTTGCATGATCCCCACGAAAGTGGGAATTGGGCACAAAACCACTCTTCTTGTCTTCTCTTATTTAATCTTTTGTTCAACCTCCAAGTTGCTCCCTCTTCTTTCCTACACAAAAATAGTCAATTCTTTACTTCAATTAGCATCAAACACACAAGAACAACAATAGAAATCAAACTTAATGCAAACATACAAAATGAATCCTAAACTAGAACAATAAACAACTATTAAGCTAGAAAACACATTCCAATTACTTATAAAAACATATACTAATACATACCTATCATGTATCATATGGTAAAGAAACTAGTGGTAGGCTATGTTGAGTAAGGAAAGTCATGAGAATAATGACACCACCATTATTTATTTTTAAAATTGATTTGAGAGGTACCGTATAGTACCAATTCTAGTAGTTAACTTATTTTCAGTATAAAAGTTTTCAGAAAACTTATTGCCACCACTATTTAATATTTAAGGAAAAAGGAGAATGGAAAATGGTATATTATAAGTTTAATGTCAAAAAGCATTTCGAAATAATATTTCAAAAAAATTGAAATTGTGCTTTACAAAATGTTATATTGTTACCAAATTTGATGATGCACGAATGAATTGTTATGATAAATATTTTATGATGAGCTTTATTGTTGTATGGGACTATTTCAATTATGCTATTATGAAAAGTTTAATTTTTTAGTAAACTAGTTAACTCTCACTGAGCTCATTTAGATCACCCGTATTTTTATGTTTTTAAACAAAAAAACCATCTCAAGTATGCATACAGGTGCTATAATAATTAGGACTCCGTCACAGAATTAGTTGTATCGTAGGGTGTTGCTGTGCTTGTGTTATATTTGCTATGCATATTAAATGTTTTAAGTTATTTTGAAAAGGGTTCAAAAGTGTGATCTTGTAAATGTTAATGGGATTGTAAATATCTTTTACTTAATGAAAAATTAGGGTTTTGATCCTCAATGATGTTTTTAAAATGTTAAGAATATTTGTGATGTGGACCTGAGGTCCCATTCTAGAAGTTGAGTTAGTACATGAAATATTAGAAGTTTTTTAAATCTTGTTATGCAGGTTTTTGAAAAATTGAAATCTTAGAAAAGCACTCAAAATTTTTAGTAAAATGAGTTTTACAAATATTTCCCCCTATTTTCTACGCTTTTAACTTTTAGAGTATAAAAGGTTTTTAATAGTTGAACGGCTTCGCTATACGAGAACCCTTCGGTTGAGTTAGATATAGATTGGAGGGCTATCATAAGGTCATCGTAAGGGTTTAGTTCTAGAAGGGGAACTATAAGATGGGCCCTTTCACTTAAACACTTATAAAAATATACTACAATCTATACCTATCAACATCCCTACACTTAAACATACAAAAAATCAAAATACAAAAACATCTAATCATACAATCATACAATCATGCAACAAGCCATAATGATACAATGGCATCAACTCTTATTGAATTAATGTAACCTCAAACATCAATTACTCAAAATGTGTCAACATATTAACTTATTCCTTTCATATTTAAGTGCTTTGATTTGAATATACATATCAATTAAAATATTAACATCATATTCATACACCTATGGCACTTGTAAGCATGCATTTATTATTATTGATCAATTAAAAAGACAAACTATCACTAAATATCCTTCAATCAAAATTATTTCTATTTGTTAAAGATCATTAGGTTTTATTTATTACAAAACCATTTTTTAATTTTCTTTAATGATAACCTAATCTTTTGATGCGAAGGCAAACACCTTGTCATAAATTTTCCCAGTTACTCAACTAGGTCATGTTTTTTATTTAGCTTGACTGAAGTATTGTTTTAGCCTTTTGACGTGAAGACAAACATTTTATCATGAATGCCCTCAATTACTTTGCTATATTACAACTCTCAACTAACTATCGACTTTATTCTTAACCAATTTTCTTAAAAAGGGTCAAAGTAGTAGGAATTTTATTAAACATTTTTTATTAAATTCTTATCTTACGTCATTTTTTTCTTAGTCAATCAATCTAATGAAAGGGTACTAATAATGCTAGCCAATTGACTGTAATTATAAATGTACACAATCAAATTTCCTAAAGTGAAAGAATAGCGGCCATATCTTAATTAACATTTATATTCACCCCAAAGCATTTAAAATACAAATTTCACAAGTTACTATGCCTTTACAATCTAAATGACCATATTCAAAAGTAAACAATTCCAATTAATTTATGTCATTGACACGTTCACACAATGAACACATCATGCAACAAAATGTTCACACACTGTCAATCTAATCAAAAACTAACACAAAACAAATGTAAAATTTATAAACAATTATTATACAATCATATATACATCCCCACACTTAAACAACACATTGTCCTCAATGTAAGAAGCAAAATAATACAAATAAAAATAAAAAAATAATAAAGAAAATTTATAGAGATTGAGGCCATGATTGTTTGGGCGATGGAATTTGGAAACACTCTATGCCATAAAAATCCATCAATTCACTCGCTACCAAATAGAAATAAAAAATAAACATTACAAAGCACCAACAAAACAAGATGAAAATGAAATATAAAACATATCCTAATTTTTTGATTACCTCTCAAGTAGTACTTATTTAACATCATTAGCTTGACCTAGTCTACCATCTACTCTCAACTTGGGTCTATAATGAGTGGCTGGTTTTCACCCATTTCTTCACATGGTAGTTTACTAGCCTATAAATAAGCCAACAATTGCAAGATAAAAAGAAAGACATAATTGATCAAATTAAGAAATTCAAGTAAGTTAAGTAATGCCTTTTTTAGTAACAAACTGTCAATAACATAGGGAATGATGAAATTCCCTAAATCTTCAATTGAATCCAATAGTTTGTATTATGGGGGGTAGAAATTATCCATACTTAAAGCAACTACCAATACTTCATTAATATTTTCTTAAATTGGCTTTTCCTCTTGCTCCTTTAAAGATTCAACTACATCGATTCTTATGAACGAGCTACCCTCTTTTGGATTCTTTAATATCTTATTCATATTGAATTTCACTTGTTCATCACCAATCTAAAGGATAAGATTGCCTTCATGAGCATCTACCTAAGCTTTTCCAGTGTTTAAAAAGGGTTTACTAAGAATTAGTGAACAGTTTTGATCCTCTTCAAAGTCTAGCACAGCGAAATCCATAGCAATGATAAACTTTTCCAACTTTATAGGCACATTCTCCACCATGCCAAATGGTTTCTTTATCGATTGATCTGCCAAATGAATAAGCGTTGAAGTTGGCTTCATCTGTCCTAGCCCCAGTTTCATAAAAATTGATAAAGGCATAAGATTAATACTTGCACCTAAGTCACATAAGCATTTAGAAAATTCTAAATTACCAACTACACAGGTTATAGTAAAACTCCCAAAATCTTTTAACTTTGAAGGCATGTGGTTGGTAATTATGGAATTATAGCTTTCTATCATGAAGATTGGTTGATTATCATCCCAAGTACACTTGTTTAATAAGATATCTTTGACAATTTTCGCATATTTGGGCATGTGTTCAAAAACTTCCACAAAAGACAAGTTAATTTGCAACATTTTCAGCTTTGCCATGAAATTTGCAAATTGTTTATCTAATTTGTTCTTCCTAAGTCTTTGTTGGAATGGTAATTTCATTGGATATAGAGGAGGAGGAACATAGGGAGGATCCTCATACTTAACTTTATCTTTTTTCTTCTACTCTTAGTCTTCTACAGGTTAGGGTTCAACTTATTTTTCTACTAACTCTTCTAGCTCTTCCCCACTCTTAAATGTGATAGCCTTAAGTTGCTCCCTTGGATTTGCTTCTGTATTGCTTGGAGGACTCCCCATACTTCGTGTAGACAATGCAATGGCTAATTAGCCCACATGAACATCAAAATTAATGATCACAGAGGTACGATTCCTTGATATTTGATCGAATTTTGCTTCCATCATCTTTTAAGTCTCATCTTGGCTAGTAAACTTGGAATTCAACACGTCCATCAACTTGTTCATCTTTGATTCCAATGAAAAAAACTTTGTTAAGTCAGAATTTTGACTTCACGTATAAAGTGATTTTGATGACAAACAAAGATAAGACAGAATGAAAAGCAG
>JAOSBO010039615.1:0-10996 GCA_027563915.1 Erythroxylum rotundifolium | reverse complement strand
GTGTTGAAGGTTGACAACAAATCAGCCATATCATTAGCCAACAATCCGGTTTTCCACGATAGGAGTAAGCATATTGACACGAGAATACATTTTATTCATGATTGTGTTCAACGTGGAGAAATACAGCTTGAGTATGTGAAGACTGAAGTGCAAGTTGCTGATTTGTTAACAAAGCCGTTAGCACGATAGAGGTTCGACGAGTTGAGAGATAAAATTGGTGTTAAACAAGTTTAAGGGGGTGATTGTAGTAGTTAAACTTGTTTTAAATTTGTTTTATTTATTTTTTCTATTATTGCTTGGTCAAATAGTTAGTTCCTAATTTGTAGGAGTATATGCTGTTAGTGCAAATAATGGTGCAGATCTGTTACAACAGATCAGTGCTAATTTTGACTATATATTGCTGTGTATCTTAGAGGTTTTTATTGAGTGGTAGAATAATAAACTCTTTTCCTCTATTCTGTTGTGTTGGTCTCGTTTTGCTGTTGTTCTTTTGTACTATCTGGTATTCTAACATCTGCTATCTATTTATCGATTACTTCCTCTTCTCTATAATCGATCAGGATACGTCGAAGCGTTGCGTTTCTTGATGGTTAAATGATATAAGTGGCATTGACTTGTTCCAAAAAAGCTTGGGCCGTCTGACCCTTTCTCTTTTCCTCCTTAGCAGTTCCGTGCAACTATCGCTGGCAAACAATCCAGTGGGGTGCAATTTTCAGATATAGCTGTCTGCCACATTCGCCTAGGGACTGTAGTCAGGTAGCATGTGAGATATTATATTTAGGGTCGTTGGCCCATTGATTGTCCCGAATCCAGAGGTCGCGTTTTAGGCATTCGTTACAGTGAGTAGATAGGGCATGAGAGGATGTAAGAATCATATGAGAAGAAAGAATCTGAACCGAGTAGATAGAGCTAGAGGGCCTCGTTTAAGCCAATTATCCAAGTATGGAGAGGCTTTCATTCCGTTCCAATTCTACAAACAATAGCTTCGCAAAGAAATTCCTTAATTCTACAAATGTTCATGATGAAGTTAGACTGACCTGTGAAGATGTTGATGCATATGAAAGCATGGCTTTTTAAGTCTTTCAAAAAGCTGGATAACTTGGA
Source organism: Erythroxylum rotundifolium (assembly GCA_027563915.1). NCBI lineage: Eukaryota > Viridiplantae > Streptophyta > Magnoliopsida > Malpighiales > Erythroxylaceae > Erythroxylum > Erythroxylum rotundifolium. Next base: position 9,892 of record JAOSBO010039615.1, on the reverse strand, counting down.
AATTTAAAAAATGATGAGTCACAACGTATCAAAATTTCGATAGAGAGTGGGGAATGAACATAATTTTGATTTCACAATTGGTTCACTCAGCTCTTTATGTCTTGGAGTGTATATCTATTCTCTTTACACAAAAATCCTTTCGCACTTAAGAATCAACAAAATAATTGTGAATAACTCTTGGGCATTTTCAAGGCAAAGGGGTGAGGGACTACACAACTATTTCTTAGCTATGTGTCCCACTCAGCTACTCGTGACATGCCTTTATGGTCACTAACCCAGAATGAAGACTTTTCAAAGTCTGCGTACATCAATGCTCTCAAGCCCACTCACGCTCTTATTCAATGGTATAATATTGTTTGGAAAGGGTCTTGAAAAGTCAAAAGCTTCTTACACTAATTGAGTTGCTGCTACGAAGAGGTTGAAAACTAAAAGACAAAATTATGAGATTTGAAAACAAACTATGTAAATTATGTTGCAAAGAACTTGAAAGCATGACCACCTTTTCTTTAAGGTTGCATTTGGATCTGTATTGTAGCGGGAATAAGTATTGTTTGGCCTTTATTGTATTAAAGGACAACACGTAGCCCTTTGTTCGATTTGTGAGCGTGCCAGGAAATTAAAGTATTTCCAAACTAGGAAAAATACAAAAAAAGATTGTTACGCCTCGTAAACTAATATGAAAATCAAAACGACTGTATAGTGCTATAAAGGGACAAAAACTAACAGAAAGAGTTTTGCTTTATTGGCAAACAATTCGGCAAAACGCAATGACTAAAAATTGAAAGAAAATAAGCTAATGACAATTGAAAGAAAATGGCTAAGCTGGAAAAATAAAGGGATTGTCGAAAATAAAGAAATAAGCTAAAAATTGCGAAGACTTGCTGGAGTATCAGGCTTTGATTTGTCAAGAGTGGGATCCTTCTTCCTTCTTCAAAGCCCCTATTTATAGCCACCGATGATGAGTGTCCCAATTCAAATTTGAAATCTTGATAAAGCTTATCCCACGGGATAAAGATCAAGTTCAAAATGTTTCTTATCCTATCAATGAAGATTGGGTTGGCTAGCATCCATTATCTTCTCTTCTTATTCTTTCTTTAAATTTGGACTCCCGGTCTTCTACTCCAAATTAAACTCTATCGCATCTTTCTCTGCTGGTCACCGAATTTTAATGGGCTAAGGCCAATGTTCAGACTTCGAATTTGAGTGTCCCACTGCAATTAAACTTGTAATCTTGATAAAGTTCTATCTTGTTAGGTAAAGATAAAATTTGGATAAAACCTTATCTTGTTGGATGGGGATAAGATTTGGATAAAACTTTATCCTTATCTCCTCATTATCTTAGACTTCAAGACTCCCACTCAAATTCTACTGCTCCCTTCTTTGTTGGACACTAGAATCTGATGGGCCAAGGACAGTGGTTTTCTTCTTGTCTCGGACAATGGGCTTTTCTTTGGGCTTCGAGTTTTCGGCCCAAAACAGTAAAAATGGGCCGAACCTATTTTTAGGTGTAAATAGATGCTCTCTGCACCATTGGCCTTATGAATATAAGCCTTATGGTGGCACTTCCATTTCTGGCTATATTTACTGGACACTTTGTTTTCCCACAGGTTAATATCTGAAGGTCCTCCGCATGATGCTTGGCAATGACTCCAGCCCCTCAAACTGGCCACCTAGGCATAAATCATGGACATCGAAATTTCAAAGGGTTTCTGACAAGCGTGCCAATTAAAGTCTGCCCGAAGGAGCCCCATTCGTTGCACCTCTTTAAAACGTGACCTGTTCAGTTTTCAGAAACCGCCGTATCATCCACATGTATAAAGCTACTTTCTGTTCTTTCTTAAACACTCACAGAACGGTTTCCAAAATTTCTCCCAAGTTCTTCTTCTCTTCATCACTCGCGTGCTTCTTTTTCCGTCTCTTTCCCGCCGTTGAGTTATCCTTGGTTTTGAGCCCTTTGACTTTGTCGGCGCTCCGTCGTCTACAAGAGTTCTATCACCGTCGCCACCTACTGGTAAGCCTGTACTTCCGTTCCCCTGTTCTATCCGCGTGACTTTTACTAACTTTCGTAAGCTGTCTTCTCCAAGAGTACCCGCGCTTTTCCTCTCTCCATCACTAAAACTCCGTGAACCGCTCATCACTATGTCACGTACGAGTCTTCTCGAACTCTCTTTTTGATTTTGGGTGACCCTCTCTTCTGATGACCCTGAGGGGTCTCAATGACCTCTAAATACACTTCTAAGATGTGTCGCAGTACACACAACACCCAAACCTTGGTGAAAACTCTGCTAAATTTTCTCTGGACACTGACCTCATTTCTATATTGCAGGCTCGAAGACCCCTGTAGCTCTCCCTGCTTCTACAACCTTGGTCACTGGACAGGTATGGACCCTCCTTTTGATGTTTATTTTCCTTTCAAAACATTTTTCCATTCTAAAGCCTCTATTCATTCTCCAGGGTGACTCCCCGCAGTGCCTTACTATCTCTCCGTGCTCCCCAACCCCTTCGAACATGCCTTTCCTGCTGCTCAAGGGAGAAACTCTTCTCCTTCACCAAGACTCTTTTGCTGTTCCTGGTAAATAAAGGACATGACTCCCTAACGCATCAAAGTACGGGGCCTGGGTGACCACTTTGCGGCCACACTTTGAAGGTCGCTGGAAGCAAACGGGTGTTGCCGACCTTATCAAGCTGTCGCTGCACCAACAGTACTTCGATCGGGATCTGGTTATGGGAGTGCGGCATTTTTGGAGCCACGGCTGTAACTCCTTTCTATTCCCGCATGGTCCAATGTCGGTGACCTTGCGGGATGATGTAGTGATCACTGGTCTCCCGTTGCAAGGGGAGGAAGCTGCTTCCGTTGTCTTCCCAAAGGAAGATAGCTCTTTAGAGGAGTCAATAGTTCTTCTGCCCACCGCCTCTTCCTTCAGTGGGGTGAGTATCCCTTACATTGGTTGCTTCCTGCTTTTCTTCTGTTTTCCAGCATTGTTAATCATTAGTTTTCCTCTGTTTCAGGTGATAAAGTAGGCCAAGGATTTGGACCTGCCAAGTCAGAACTTGGCTTTGATGTGGTACTTGGTCGCCAAGTACATCACCTGCTCCCCCGCTGGCTGCCTCACTAAGGAGTCCAAGAATCTGGTCCTTACGCTGCACCAAGGTCAGCAGATTTCTCTGGCTAGTATTTTCCTCGGTCATTGTTACCGGGGCTTATACGTGGCTGTTATCTCAGAGCCTTTCAAGGAGCTGTCGCCATCAGCCTAGCTCCTCCAATTGTGGCTCCTGCTATACTTTCCAGCCCTGCGTTCTTTCGCCTCGCCTTGGAGGGACGAGGTCGCCTCTAGAGTTGCCGCCTCTTACTGCCCCTGTCCTTTGTCCCAGGAGGAGGTGGTAAGGTACTTCCTAAACCTGAGGAGGCAGGATGCCCCCCTTTGTTTCTGTTTGATCGCGGGGAGGAATGAGATGTTCTCCCTGTTCATTTGTAGCGCTACATATCGGGGATGCTCGAAGAGCTTCAGAGGGATTGACGTCTGGTCTGCGAGGCTCGGCACCTTCTGAGTGGGACTTCCACTATGTTGAAAGGGGGTGGTAAACAGATGGGGGTTTGCTACGAGATCTATATGCCACAATTGTGGTGCTGCCAGTTTGGGTTGATGCAGGGTTGTCCGGACGTCATCCAGCCCCTCTCCAAACCGGATGGCAGCAGGGTTTCTCTGTTGGAGGCCGAGATCAAGGAGTTCATCGAGAAGCGTCAAGAAAAACTGTCGGACCCTGGCGTAATGCCAATCATTTATGTCAAAAGGGACCCAGCCTCGATGGCGGACTCCTTTGACTCTTGGTGGGAGCATGTCTCTCAAACTTTCATCCTTTCCCCGCTCGATCAAGGTATACCTGGTGACTTTCTGCTTGCTTAGGACTTCACGTCCCTGTTTGACACTTCCTTTGCGTTCAGGTGCTCTTTCCCCTTTTGCTTCTATGGGGAAGCCGTCTGTTGCCTCGGGCAAGGTTAAAGCCCGGAGGGCTGCCCATGGTGGATGTCCTTCCTTCCCCTTTCTTCCTTCCTCCTTTCTTTTCTTGACTTTGCCTGTGTTTGCAACTCCTTCAGGTGAGAAGACACCTAAGCAGCCTAAGGCCTCCTCCAGCGTCAAGGCTAAGCAGACGCTGGACAAGAAACAAACTGCCTCTGCTGGCTCCTGTAGGTCTGGGAGATTGGCTAGTCAGCCAAAATTGAAAGAGGTCACTGGAATTCTGGAGGTCTCCAGTAATGAAGGTTCGGAGAGAGCTGGCGAAGAGGAGGAGGTCCTGAGTTTCCACGAAGTCGCCCAGGGCTTGGAGGTTGTGGGTGGCCACTCAGACACTGCACCGATGGTCACCGAGGAAACCCTGGACACCAGGACCCTTGGCGACCAGGCCTCTTCTCCCACAGTGGTATGGACTTTGTTGCACCAGCTACCTCTTTGTGATGTGTTCTTACTGACTTACATTCCTTCTTGCAGGCCCTGGTGTCCATTAGCGCTGTAGTAGAGGAAGAGCTGTCTTGGGAGGACCCTTTGACTGCGATGGACCTGAGTGTCTTCGATCCTCCTCCTGTGATCCCTGTTGTTGTGTCTCCGGAAGAAGCAGCGGCCGCCAAGGAAAAGTGAAGACTTTCTTCTCATCTGATTTTGAGTCACTGGATGAGACTACTGTGTAGGAGTCACTCCAGGCTATGGAGGTCTTTCTATCCTCGGATCTCCTGGCCACTGAAAAGGTGGTTTTGAACTCCTTAAAATGTAGGATCAGTAGTTTGCGGGCCTAGTTCTCTGCCTGTTCCATCCAGCGGGACGACACCAACCGCCAGATGAGTCATTTCCAGGCTTTGAATGCTTCCTACGGTCTCCAGAAGAAAGCGGTGGAGACACTCGCAGAGGATATCAAGGAGTCCAAGCTGGCGGCTGACAACCACCTGGCTCAGATAAAAGCTTGGGAGGAAGAGATCGTGGTGCTTCACAGGAAGGTCGCCGTCGCTCGACAGGAGGTGTCGGGACACTAGGCCTCTTTAGTAGGCAAAAAGGAGGCCTTGAAGGTGCAAAAGCAGGAGGCCACCGAAAGTGGCGAGGAGCTAAAAAAGCCTTATCCCTTCATTGTGGCGTGCTCCTCGAATCTGAGAGGTGCTGAAAGAACCATCCACGATTGCCTGTGGGAGGACATCAGACATACTCAGTATTCCTTTTTGTAACCCTTGTGGTTTGTAATCCTTTTGGAAAGACCTTTGTGTTTGGCTTTGCCAAATGTGAACTTAGATGAATGATCAGAATCAAATTTTATTCTATTTATTTATGCTAAGCCAATAACAAAGGACGGGCGGCCCACTTTACAATAGTTTTTCAGTGGCCGCCCATCGTTGTAAACATTGAATCCTATTCGCTTTGGATGTTCTCCCAAATGGTGGGATAGTATCTTTTCAGGTACTTGCCATTGATGCACCTCTCGTGAATTTCCCCAGATAGGCTTGATAATCAGTAGACATTCCCAGGTAACACTCTGTGGACTCGGAATGGTCCTTCCCAATTCGCTGACCATTTACTGTACACCCGGTCCTTGTTTCCAATGGGCAATACCAACTTCCAAACCAAGTCACCCTCATCAAAACTCTTTCTTCTTACTTTCTTGTTATAGGCTCTGGCCACCTTTCTTTTTTGTAGAACCATCTTATTGAGGTCATCCATCCTTACATGGTCCAACTCTTCTAATTCCATCATCATGGCTTGCGAATAATCGTCTGGCATCAAATTATTTTGCCATGCGACTCTTAAAGAGGGCACCACTACTTCAATAGGAAGTACAACGTCATGTCCGAAAGTCAATGAAAATGGGGTGACCCTAGTCGCGCTTCGTTTCGATGTCCTGTATGCCCATAGAGTCTAGGTTATGCCAGTCCCTGGGATTATCTTCCATCATCTTATGTAGAATATTAATTATGACTTTATTTGAGGCCTCGGCTTGTCTATTTGCCTGAGGGTAATAGGGACTTGATCTTACCAATTTGATACCATAATCCTCTGCGAATTCCCTGACTAATTCTCCAGTAAACATCGTCCCTTGATCAGTAGTAATTGACTCAGGAATCCCAAACCTGTGGATCCAATTTTCTTTAATAAATTGAATGACTTCTTTTTGCTCGACTTTCTTCATCGGTTGAGCCTCCACCTATTTGGTGAAGAAGTCGGTGGCTACTATGATGAAAGAATGACCTATGGATGACGCTGGGTAAATTTTTCCAATCAGATCAATGACCCATCCGCGAAAGGGCCAAGGCTTAATTATACCTGCCAATTCTGCGGCTGGTAGTCTCTAGATTTTTTCGTGTCTTTAACACTGCTTACAACCCTTAGTGTATCTGAAACAATCATCGAATATCCGGGGCCAGTAATAACCATGTCTACGAATCAACTAATGCATTTTCTCCCCAGATTGATGGGCGCCACATACACCTTCATGTACCTGTTTCAAGACTTCCATTGACTCCACCGGGTCTAAACATCTAAGGAGGAGGCCATCGAAGCTTTTCTGATACAGAGTGCCTTCCACCAACAGGTAATTCAGTGCCTGCATCCTGATTCTATAGGGCGTCTTCCCTTTTGGGTTTTCCAAATACTCTCTGATGGAGCTCCTCCAGTCACTAGCACACTCTACATCAGCATTAAACACATCCACTGGCATCCTCCGGCCTTCGATGGCGGGATGATTTTTCTTCTGGATAAGAACGAACTTATACATCAATTCATCAGACATCCTTATTCCAGAGGCCACCCTAGCCATTGCGTCTGCCTCCCAGTTGTCCTCTCGTGGGATATAAAACAAATCCACACTCTCAAAGTCATCTAACAATTGAACCACAGTAGCAAAATACGGTATCAGAGAAAAACTATTGCACTTGTATTCGCCATGTAGTTGTCTGATGACCAGCTGCGAGTCCCCATATATGGCTAAATCTTAGACATCGAATTCTTTGAGGATCTCCAACCCAATTATCAGAGCTTCATACTCAACTTGATTGTTGGTGCATGGAAAATTGAGGTTGAAAGAGAGCGTAGTTTTGGTGCCTGCTGGTGATATGACAACGACTCCCGCCCCTGAGACATTGGTGGTGCTTGACCCATCGAGCTTCAAAACCCAGGGAGCTTTTTCTAAGTAGAGTACATTTAGGTCTGGTTCTCCGGTGTCGGGGACCTCTACAATTGGATGATCAGCTAGGAAATTTGCGATGGCTTACCCTTTCACTGACTTCTGAGGTAGGAAGTGGAGAGAGAATTCAGCCAACATAATAGCCCATTTTCCTATCGTCCCAGTGATGATCGGCCTTGTCAGCAGGTACTTAATCACATCGGTGTTGGACACCACGAACACCAAATTTCCCATCATGTAATGACTTAACTTAGTGCATGTGAAATATAAGGCTAGACACACCTTCTCAATCGGAGAATACCTGACTTCAGCATCTTTAAGAGTTCTACTCAAGTAGTAAATGGATTGTTCGTTACCTTTAGTGTTTTCTGAGCTAAAACGCACCCAATTGAAGTCTCTGACGCTGCTAAGTATAAATGGAGGGGATGGTCTTTCCTGGGTGGCATAAGCACTGGTGGTGAGGACAAATATTCCTTTATCTTGTCAAATGCTTGCTGGTGTCTGTCCTCCCACCGAAAATTTTCTTCTTTTTTCAGTTTGAGCAACTCTAAGAAGACCTTAGTCTTGCCTGCCAAGTTAGAGATGAACCTCCTTATGTAATTGACCTGACCTAGGAACCTTTGTAGTTCCTTCTTATTTTTAGGCGGCGCTGCCTGCGCGATCGCCTTAGCCTTGTTGTCATCCACCTCCACACCCCTTTTATGAACCAGAAATCTGAGAAAATTCCCAGCTCTGACTCCGAAGGCACACTTTAGTGGGTTGAGTTTGAGCTGGTGTCTCCTTAGTCTCTCGAATCCCTGCCTGAGATGTTCTACATGGTCACCTTATTTTTTAGACTTGATGACCACGTCATCTATATAAACTTCGACAATTTTCCCAATAATATTGTGGAAAATGAGATTCATAGCTCTTTGGTAAGTAGCTCCTGCGTTCTTCAGCCTAAAAGGCATCATGACCCACTTGAATGTACCAATTGCTCCTAGACACCGGAACGATGTCTTATGGATATCATCCTCAGCGATTTTGATTTGATTATAGCCAGCAAAACAATCCCAGAATGTTAACATTTCGTGGTTGGCTGTCGCATCAATAAGCATGTCACTGACTGACATTACATACACATCCTTAGGTGTGGCGGCATTTAAGTTCCGAAAATCTACACATACCCTAATTTTTTCATTTTTCTTGACTACAGGGACTATATTTGCTAGCCACTCGGTATACTTAGCTGGTCTAATAAAGCCTACTTTGAGGAGCCTCTTTATTTCTTCTTTCACCTTCATCTCGACTTCCTTGGACATCCTCCTGGGTGGTTGCTGAAAAGGATGATATTCTGGTTTGATGGGCAGTCGGTGCTCCACCAGACTCCGACTTAGCCCTGGCATATCCTTGTAATCCCATGCAAAACAATCTTTGTACTCATGGAGTAGCTCGACTATTTCCTCGCATAGCTCTTTGCTAACAAGGCCACTGATGTACGTCACTTTAGGATCTTCGGCTGTACTCAGGTTGATTTCTTCTAGAGGATCCTTCACTTGGAGCCTTTCATCTTCTATTTTGGGTGGTGCAACTTTTAGTTCCTCTAGATTTATTTTGTCTCTTACTATTTCTGGGATCTCTCCCTCATACACCAACTCTGTCCCGAACAACTCAATCTCATGGTTGAGCACCATTTGTTTCCTGATCTGCTGCGAAATTGCTTTTCGGGTGACCCTCGCAGCCATTGGCCACTCATGTTTACTTCCTTGGACAATCATTGGCCTGACTGGCCAGTGTCGCCTTCCATCAGCCTATGAGACTTGATGCTTTTGTCTTTCTCATTAACACCACTTGTTTGGAGTAGCAGATGTTTGTCTTTGGCGAATTTCATCAGCGTAGGTCTGCCTTCTTTGTCAGATCCTTCAAAGGTAATTGGTGTGATGTCTCCGTGGTAATAGCAAGCGTCCACCATGTTGACTTCGGCACTGAAAGGGTTATTGTCTGCCTTAACCATTTCCACGTTGTCACCATTCTAGAATAATAAAAATTGGTGAAGAGAGGACGGTACGCACATGTTTGCATGAATCCAATCCTTGCCAAGAAGCAACTTGTAACTCGCGTTGGTATTGATTACGAAGAAGGTAGACACGCTTGTCTTGCTCCCAACCGTGATTTGTAGTAGAACTACTGCCAAAGTCCTTGCTACGTCCCCAGTCACTGCAGTCACCACTAAATCTGTAACGATGATGTCTCCCTTTTCCCCAGTCCTAACAGCACTTTCAGGGGGATCACATTTACAGCTGCTCCATTGTCCACCAGGACCCGGTTCAATGGTCGCAGGCTCGTATGTACAGTGGTTTGGTGTGGTTCGCAGTCAGCGGCTTTTCGAACGTCAGAGCCTTGTTCTTTTTGGTGTCTTGCTTTCCTTTTGAGAACTTCTCCGCTGGACTTTTCTCTTCCTCTATGAGCCTACCTTTCGCCTCGTCATCAAGATCGACTCGACGAAAAATAGCTGGTAATAACACGGAAGCTGCCCTCAAGTAATACACAGGGATTTCACCAATATTGAAGTAGCCGTCTTCCTGGTCTTCCTTTTCACCATCCTCAGTTGACTTTCTTCTGAATTTGTTCCTTTGAATCTCTTCATTACCGTGCTCAACCATGTGCTTGGTCATTTCGACTAACTCCTTCCCTTTGATGAGTATCTCTTGTTTTTCCGCCAAGTGAACCATGGTCTGCTTCTGAAGTCTCACTT
>JAOSBO010039600.1:0-10996 GCA_027563915.1 Erythroxylum rotundifolium | reverse complement strand
TAGTGCCAGCCAGGATGATATCATTTATGAGTGCACTAAGATTGATGCAGGGAGGATGTGAGGCTTATCTGGCCCACATCATTGATATTAGAGCTGGGCAGAGTGTACAGGACATTCCTGTGGTTAGGCAATTTCTAGATGTATTTCTCGATGAGCTACCTGGTTTACCATCAAATAGGGAAATGAAGTTCATAATTGATCTAGTTCCAGGTGCTACTCCTATATCTATTCCTTTATATAGGATAACACCTATGGAACTGAAAAAGTTGAAGGCTCAGCTTCAAGAGTTGCTGGAAAAGGGTTTTATTAGACCTAGCGTTTCACCTTGGGGAGCTCTAGAACTGTTTGTGAAGAAGAAGGATGGGGCCTTGAGGTTATGCGTCGATTATAGGCAGCTGAATCGGGTGATAGTGAAGAATAAGTACCCACTGCCTAGAATCGACGATTTACTTAATCAGTTACAGAGAGCTCAAGTATTTACTAAGCTCGATCTGAGATCCGGGTATTATCAGTTGAAGATAGTAGAGGCTAATGTACCTAAGAGTGCATTTAGGAGTAGGTATGGGCATTACGAGTTTCTAGTGATGCCATTTAGGTTGACTAATGCCCCGGCAGCTTTTATGGCCATGATGAATAAGGTGTTTTAGCCCTACCTGGATCAATTTGTGATTGTGTTTATTGATGATATCTTGGTTTATTCGAAGAGTAGAAAGGAACATGCTGAGCATCTGAGGGTCATCTTACAGATTATAAGGAAAAAATAGTTGCATGCCAAATTTAGTAAGGGTGAATTTTGGCTGGATCAAGTTGTGTTTCTGGGACATATAGTGACTGGAGATGGCATATAGGTGGATCCAAAGAAGATTGAGGTAATGATGAATTAGGAAGCTCCGAGGAATGTGTTTGAAATCCGAAGCTTCCTGGGATTAGCTGGATATTACCGGAGATTTGTCGAGGGGTTTTCTTTGATCTCAGCGCCTCTGACAAAACTTCTGAGGAAGAATGTAGTGTTTAGATGGAATGAGGAGTGTCAGAAGAGCTTTGAAGAGTTAAAGCATCGGTTGACTTTTGCATCGGTGTTAACCATTCGATCAGGGACCAGAGGATAAGTGGTGTATAGTGATGCTTCACATCAAGGTTTGGGATGTGTATTGATGCAGCATAACAAAGTGATCGCCTATGCATCGAGACAATTAAGGTCTCACGAGATAAATTATCCGGTACATGATTTAGAGCGAGCTGCAGTTGTACTTGCTCTAAAGATTTGGAGACACTATTTGTATGGAGAGACCTTTTAGGTTTATATAGATCATAAGAGTTCGAGGTATCTATTGAGTCAGAAAGAGCTGAACTTGAGACAAAGGAGATGGATTAAATTACTGAAAGACTATGATTGCACTATTGAGTACCACCCGGGGAAAGAAAATGTGGTGGATGATGCCTTGAGTAAGAAGTCTAATATCAGTGCAGTTCAGATTCAGTTATCGAGGTTGCCTAATTTGATTCAGTTGAGAGCTCTAAATGTGGAGTTGAATCTGGAGCACAATGAGGCATTGATTGCTACACTGAAACTTAGATCGATATTACATGATCGAATTAAAAAAGTACAGAGAAAAGATCCCGACATGGTGAAGCTTATGGAGAAGGTGAAGTTAGATTCAGATTCTGAGTTTGAGTTGAGGGATGAGACGCTATGGTTGAAGAAAAAGCTATGTGTGCCTAATGTAGATGATCTGAGGAAGGAGATACTTGAGGAAGCTCATATGGCTCTCTATGCTATGCATCCGGGTACTACCAAGATGTACAACACACTCAAGCAGCATTTCTGATGGCCTAGAATGAAGAAGCAAGTGGCAGAGTATGTGTCCAGATGTATGACACAGCAGCAAGTTAAGGCTGAGCACCAGGCCCCGGTAGGTAAGCTCCATTCGTTGCCCATTCCGAAGTAGAAATGGGAACGGATTACTATGGACTTCATCATGGGGCTGCCTAAGACTCCTAGGTAAAATGATACGATATGGATGATAGTGGATCGATTGACTAAGTTGGCCTATTTCCTACCAGTGAGAGAAAATAATTCGCTTGATCAGTTGGCTCAGCGATATGTTAATGAGGTGGTGAGACTACATGGGGTTCCAATGTCCATTGTATCATACAGGGATCCTAGATTTACTTCGAGGTTTTGGAGGAGCTTACAATCTGCTATGGGTACTAAGTTTAACTTCAGTACAGCATTTCATCCTTAAATAGATGGATAGAGTGAGGACAATCAAGACGGTGGAGGATATGCTCAGGGCGTGTGTATTAAAGTTTAGAGGAGCTTAGGACCAATATATGGCATTGATAGAGTTTGCTTATAACAACCATTTCCACAGTAGTATCGGGATGGCACTGTATGAGGCACCGTATGGTAGAAAGTGTCGGTCGCCATTATATTGGGATAAAGAGGGCTTGGGAATGGTTGAAGGCCCCGATTTGATACAAGATACAGTGGATAAGGTGAAATTGATCCAAAACTGGATTAAAGCGGCTCAAGATAGGCAAAAGACTTATATGGATCATCACCGACGTGATATGGAACACAATGTGGGAGACAAGGTATTCTTGAGAGTGTCATCTTGGAGGAGAGTTTTGAGATTCGATGAGAAGGGCAAGTTGAGCCCTAGGTACATTGGTCCTTATGAGATCATTAAGAGGATTGGACCTTTGGCCTATAAGTTGGCCTTACCAAATGAGATGTCTCAATTGCATAATGTGTTTCATGCCAGTATGCTCCGAAGATACCAATCGGATCCGACACATGTGATATCGGCTCCAAAAATTAAGGTTCCTAGTAATTTAAGCTATGTTGAAGGGCCAATCAAGATTGTGGGATCACAGATCAAGCAGTTGAGGAATAGAGTCATTCCATTGGTGAAATTCCTTTGGAGGAACCACTCAACTGAGGAAGCAACTTGGGAGACAGAGGAGCATATGAAGAGGCAATATCCCCACCTATTCGAGCAAACAGGTAAGAATTTCGATGATGAAATTTCTTTTAAAGATGGGAGAGTTGTAACATCCCATTACCTATGAGAAGGTTAAAATAGTAAATATGAGTGATTAATGAGACCTTAGAAAGGCATTTTTATGTGCATGCATAATCTGACATGCTCATACAAGTGAATAGTAAACTTTTTTGCACATGAAATTAATTGTACATACATTCATGAATAATTTCGGGTGTAATTGGATTGAATTGTAAATTTGGAATTTATCTATATTGAAGATATTATTGGTTAGTAAAATTATGAGATTTATGAATTTTGGTGAACTTAGGATTTATTTTGTAATTTATAGAGTATTATGGAAAATAGGAAATAGAAGAGAAGAAATCAAATAAGGAGTTGGAGATAGTTGGATTGTAAAGATAAGAGTTAAAGGGAGTTAGTTCAAAGGAAACTAAATCAGAACTTAGACTTTAGGAAGATGACAATTGTAAAGTTGCTTTTATGATGTCTCAGAAGTTTGAGTAATTCGAGAGTTAAAAGGGGTTGGTACTTTTCTTAAGTTATTCCCTTGTTATCATCTTCTCCAAATTTCTTCCCATACATAGAGTTTTCCCTCAAACTCCTTCTGATAGTTAACTCTGATTCTTCATATCCTCACCATTTCCTATACTCCTAAAGTGTTTCTTCTGCCTTAAGAAAAAAAACCAGAAGTTGGTTAGTGTTCACAGAGGAGTACATGATTTTGCATGAAATTAAGGTTTTTGGGATAGTTGGAGGATCTTGGAGTTTTTCAACAAGAAGGTAGTAAATAAATTCTTTAGAATTTGAGATTTTGAAATAAATTTGATGAGTTACTGTCATCTACATGAACATGACATTTTCATATAATTGTATTCGTGAACACTGTGTTAAAGGGATATGGTGTTAATTAAGTTTTGATGGATTATTAGTGATCAGGCATTGTGAAATGGTTCTTGGAGTTGAAATAGAAATAAGATGATGTATAATATTAGTGTAGAGAGTTAGATATGAAAAGGTGATATGCTCTGTTTCTTCACTGAGTATTTAGGAATCCTTAGGTATTTATATGAGAGTTGAGAAAAACTTAGAGATGTCCAAGAGCATAGACGATTCGTCTGTAAAGATGTATCGTCTGTGTTTTATCATCTGTGGTTGACTATTCTATCATCTGAGTTGACCACTTTGCGTCTGTGTGTTTATCATCTGTGGTTGACTATTCTATCGTCTGAGTTGACCACTTTGCCTCTGTGTTTTACCGTCTGTGGTTGACTATTTTATTGTCTATGTTGAACACATATCGTCTGTATTCTATTGTCTATGTTTTGTCGTCTATCTTTCTTCACTTTGTCTGCCCTTTCATTTGTGCTTCGTCTGCTTTGTGTTTCGTCTGCTTTTTAGAATCGTCTATTCTCCGCTTCGTCTATCTTTTAGCGTTGCATCTATCTTTTGGCGTTTCGTCTGTGTTTTGGCATTGCGTCTGTGTTTTGGCGCTTCGTATGTGTTTTGGTGTTGCATCTGTCTTTTGGCACTTCGTTTGTGTTTGACTTTGCTATCATTTATCTTTGACCTTCTATGGTCTATGTTCCACATCATCTATGTTTGACTTCTTATCATCTACGTTTGACCTCTTATTGTCTGCCTTTTGAATTTCGTTTGCCTTTTGCTTCCGTCTATGTTTTGCTATCGTCTGCCTTTGAGATTCCGTCTGACTTTAGACACTTTGTCTGTCTTTTGGCATAACGTCTGTCTTTTCCTTCCATCTGTGTTTCACTTCGTTTTCCTTTTGAAATTTTCTTCTGCCTTTCCGTATTGTTTGTGTTTGTCATTTTGTCTACTTTCTGATTATATGACCAAATAATATCAATTGTACTCTCTAGTTTAACATGAATAGTAGACTCGAAAGTCAGAGTTTTAAGAGAAATCTGAAATGGCTCATTAGGTTATAGAATTGGATTCAAATAGGTTGTTGAGGTATAAACCCTACGAACAATGCTAGTTAAGTCAGATTCGATATTTGACTGTGGTTGTGATAACCTAGATGGAAGGATACCCGAGATTGTCATGCACATGCACTGTACATAACTCATTTCATATATGTGCCTTAATGAACACGCATAATTTTACAGATTGTGATATATGTGTGTATTATTTTGTTATAGAGGAACTGTTGGAACTTCAAATTCCAGATCTTGCTGGCACTTCCAGGCATTAGCTTTAGGAGTAACTTGTGAATAACCTATACGGTCTCACTTAATCTCTGGTTGCTTAAATTCTATTGAAATGACTGAATGAATGTGGCTTTAATGTTGATTCCAGATATGGAGGTCCGATGATTGTGCTATTGTATTGAGATATTGAAGTGCTACTTGTATGTGAATGAAATGAAATATATGTGCATTTGATATAAGATTGTGATATATGAGATATTCGAAAATTGTTGCATTTCATAAAATGCATGCTCAGATAAAGGCATTGTGACGTGAGTTGCCATTATGAAGCGCTTCCACGTAGACCTTTGCTTCGTGAATTTTTCTGATTTGGCACATAGAGCTATGCTCTATGATTCTGTCTGATTGAGCCCTAAGGGCCAACATCTATATAAATCTGTGATGGGCACTCGATCACAACAATAAGAAAGAAAGTGAGTCTCATATGCATTGCTGATAGATGATATCAATGACTATAAAGTGTTAAATGTTCAATATGACATGATTTATTAAGTGTATGTGATCCAATGTGAATATATGTTATGTGAAAAAAAATGTGATGTATAAATTGAGTGAACCATCGATGATGGTTACCTCACTGAGTTCGCAAAACTTATCAAAATTGCAACGTTAACTTTTTAGGACCGAGAGACGACTCTATAGAGTAAGAGGCTCTATGTGATTTCGGCAAGAGAGGTCATGGCTCAAAGGTTGGTCAGCTGGGATTTTGGGGCAGATTGGATAAACTATGTGGATTTTCCTCTTTCATATAGTACTTTTTTACTAGGTTTTAATGATGTACATGTAGCCAGTGTTGAAAGATACAATGTAGACTTTCAAGTTTGTGATATGAAATGAGGAAAAATGTTGGGTTTTAAAATATTGTGATTTCAATATGATGCTTTAAAATTAATAATGATATGATGCCATGTGTATATAGTGATCGAAAGTAGCTCACCCTTATAATATGATATGTACCGGAATGACCTCTGGGCGTCCCGGTGTTTACCCTGCAGTAAGGGGGCACTACATAATGGATGGCTTCAGTGAATGAAATTATTAAGGGATAAAAACCAACTATAACTCTCTCATTGTAGTAGTGTAAGTTATTGGATATATAGTTCCATTTATTTCCTAAAAATCTAAGCTCCAAACTTAATTTAGAATTTTTATTTGGTTTCTAGTAAACTAGATAAAGCTTATTTCTTCTTCGACATAATATCTATAAGGCTTTGCTCCTTAGGAGGACTATTAAGTCCTCTTACATTCCAAATAAAAAATTTCATATCCATTTGTATTTCTACTTATAGATAATCCCTTTGCTACTAATAGCTTGAGTGTATAGTTGAAGTCAGTACTAAAAGGTAGGGTACATTGATTGTAGTTTGGATTCTCTTTAGATCAACCTATAAGCAATTCCTTTGGAAGCTTAAATTAGACGTATATATGACTAAAATAAGAAATTGGGAGGGACATATAATGAAAAACAACATAGATATATCATTTGATCATAACTAAAGACGTCAGTGAATGAAATTATTAAAGGATCAAAACTAGCTATAGTTCTCTCATTATAGTGATGTAAGTGATTAGATATATAGTTCCATTTGCTTCCTAACAATCTAAGCTTCAACCTTAATTTAGCATATTTATTTTGGTTTCTAGTAAACTAAATAAAAAAGTTTTCTTCTCCGTAAGGATATCTATAAGGCTTTGCTTCTTAAGAAGATTATTAAGTCCTCTTACATTCCAAATTAAAATGTTCATATGTATTGATTAAGGGAGGGACCCTCACTCTTTTTCTTTTTGCTTGACTTTTTCCCCCTTTAGCTCTAGGGATAGAATTTGTTTCCATATTGTTATTATCAACTGTTAAAGTTTTGTCCTTAGCTAGCAAAGGAGCTTTAGCCACTAGGGGATTCAATTGAGGCTTCTCTTTCTCCTAACTAGATTCTTATAATTGGTTGTTTCCACTATTAGGTGAAATCACTAAATTTATTTAATTGTCTTTAACAAATATTGAATACTTTCCTTACCAGGCGCATAGGGATTCACACAAATATTATATAGATATTACCTCTCCCTTATCTATTAGATGCTTCTCCTATATAACTATCAACTCGTAATATGATCCAAATTTGAAAAGTTTACTCTTATGCGTCAATGTTTTTATTATGAAAACATTGAAGCATAAGAGTAACTTAATCCTTCCTTGTTCTAGTAGTCAAGTAGTAAAATGTGAAAATTTATCTAGGCTAGAATGGTTAGAATTTTTTTCTTATCTAGTAATATACCAAGTACCATCTTAGGAGGAGAAGAGCCTTTCCTACTATATGCTAGAGGCCTTACTCAATGATGCTAGATAGATTGGTGCAAATGGATAATCTGAATATAAAGCCATTATCCTCTAAAAGAAAAGTCTTTTCTAAGCCAAACTTGCTCCATTTAGCAATGGCCTAAGAATTAACATGTTGGAATGGGACTCTTTTGTTCAGGAAGAAGATAACAAAGGAAGAAAATCAATTGCTTGTGCCTGTTTTGAGGAGATTAATTGATGGAGAAACCAAACCATCCTCTAAGGATGCCTTGGAATAATGAGTAAGCTTCAGGTTATTGCCATTTTGGTTAGCTTTAATCAAGTTACTATAAGAGGTACTAAAGGTATTATATGTTTTCTTCATTAAAGATAAGTGAAGGTTTGAAGATGGCTTCACTACAGTGGCGACGAAGGTAGGTGGTTTTTAGAGGGCAAAGGCAAAAACTCATTCCCTAGGCACTACCTAATGTTTTCTATTGGGAAGCCATTCCCAATAGAAAAAACGACCACCTGGTCTAAAGGTGGATTTTTTAAAATGTAGTTACCATAAATGATAACTTATGGAGGTGAGTTAATGAAGTTCCTAAATTGCTCCTCAGTAGTAATGGATAGGAGAAGTTGTGAGAACAGCTAAAATGGAGGCGATGCTAGAGTCTTAAGAGAGCATAATGAAGATCATACAAGGAAGCAATAAGGATTAAGGAACAAAGTAGGGGGAACACTCAGAAGAAGGATTCAAGTGGACAGAAGTTTCTTCCTAGATACGATTGTGACATCGTGTCAGAAGAAAATTTGGCAATGTCACATTCATGACACCCCTATTATGGTTGTGACAAACACTTTCCAAACCAACCTATTTCATATTTTTTAATGTTTTAGGGGGTTTTGGAACAAAATAACCTAGGTAAGCATAAAAATTAACCCTAAGATATAAAGAAAATAGAGTCCAAAATAATCTGCCACCATTTTACCAAATTGAGATTAATCCAAGGAAGATCAAGAGGAGCATCAATTGTCCAGCATTTTCCAAATTTGTAGATTTAGCTCCAAATCAAGTTTTTCCTTCTTTCCTTCTATTATTTTCATTAAAATTGATGTGTAAACTAAATTTGAAGATGTTATACACGTTGATGATGTTTTAATTTCATATTAAGATTTGTTCTTAACTTATTTTGTGACTTAAATCATTTTTTATTTCAATATTGGGTGTTGTGATATTTGTGTTTTTTATTTTTTAACAATAAATCAAGAGAGTGAGTCGAAAGTAATTCTAATTAGGTCAGGTAATGAGACATAGCAACCTAATAAGTCACAATAATATCTAATTGATAATTATACAAAGATAAATCTTATGTGAGAAGTCGATTATCTGATAGATTGCTTAAGAACTAGTTGAAAATGTTATGTTGTTTTTGTTAATCGAGAGATTGCAAATCTAGAATTTTGTTATCAATTAGGGATTATTAATTGGGGTTAAATGATTAGGTCATGAGAGAGAATAATCAACCATTCAGAAATCTAGGATCGACACTAAATTGAATAAAAATGGTTAAAGGAACAAAATAATGATAGAACGAATCCTAGACTTTCATATTTGATCATTCTAGTTTTATTATGGCAGCTCATTTTTTAAGTGGTTAAGTGCTGAATTTTGTTTGATTGCTTCAATTTGTGATTATTTATTTTCTCTCAAATCATATTTCACAACCTTAGATAAAGTTAGGTTCATTTAGTTTTAGCTAATTCCTCGTAGGATCGATACCTTAATTACTATAAGTTTATGAGTTTTATATTAGGTAAAACTTGTTCAACATTATCTTAAGCCAAATGTTTCGCCCTCAATAAGTTCCACATAAATTCAACATCTTGAAGAGCAAAACAAATCATTTTAAGGTTCAACTACATCATATTGAAAAAAAGGTTGGCCAAGTATGAAACGTATCTCAAAAAATTATTTATCCTAGATTATCAAAGTAGCAAAGATGAAAGTGAATGGTATTAGTTACATCTCTTATACTTTTTCTTTTAATTCTTTTTTTTGCTATAATTTAAATTTAATATTTTTTTTCTCGGACTACAGATTTGAAGGAGATGCAACGGGGCTGAATTATTTGAATTATATCTAACGAACTAATCTCTGTATTTATTATTTTGTATATATGTATTATTGAAGATGTAATTAAAATCTTGTAGACGAAGAAGTTTAATGATATTTTATTTTGTATATACAATGCTTTAAATTATCAATTATTTTTGTATAATAAATTATAAAAAAATCTAAATATTATATATAACAATATGGATTTAAAATGTAATAGATAATTATAATTCAACATAGTATAACATTTCGTTAAAATTTATGTAATATGTACAAAATGTAGCTAAATTGTTTTAGCAATATTTCTTAAAATGTAGTCAAATTTTTAATCTACATTAGCTAGAAAAATTTGGCTACGTTTATAGAAACATAGCTAAAAGTATTTAAAACATAAGTACAAACTTTGATTAAATTTTTGGAAACATAGCTAGTACTTTTTACTTACGAAACTAAGCGTAGCCAAATGGCAATGATTTATCGAAATATCACTAATAGTTTTTTACTACAAAAATAAAACACAACGACGATTAGCAAAAAATGGTGCCTATAGTTTTTAACTATTGAGATTTAGTGATATTTTTTATGAGACTATAAATTGTAGCTAATGACTATTAACAACAATTTTGGTACTTTTAGCTACGATTTTTTTATAGCCAAAGGTTCTTTTTGTTGTAGTGTACCAACAAAATGAAAAAGTGCTCGATGATTTTCTCAATGTTTAGAAATATAAGCATGTCAATAAATTAGTTACGGATGGATTAAAAAAAGGCTTTTAGATAACAAGTTAAGGTTAGGCAATAGATGTAAATACGCTAATTTTCTTATTGCTAGGTGTGCCTTTCTCTCAATTGGGATTCATTTCTTAGCCATTTTGATACTTTCAGAATAATCACCCTTATGTGAGTGTTTAGCTAAATTCTCCAAACATGCAGGAGACTTTGGCTACAACCATTAATATCCCTTGCGGCCAGGAGCTGCTCTCTGATCGACGTTATAATTCCTTTTTATTTATGTCGAGCTTCTCTCACATCCCTAATAACATATGTTTTTCCCTAATGAGATGAATACGATTTCAGCTACCACATAATCGCCCATAGTTTTATATGAATTTTTTGATTGAACGTAGATGTCTTAATGAATTCAGTTTTATATGATCTTTTTTTCGAAAAGAAAGTAGTATATGATAACTCAATTGAATCCACGAGTATCTTAACTTTTGTATATTTCTCTGAGTTATATCTCAAAAAAAAACCAACAATGCCTTTATATAAGCATTATACAAAAACTGAAAAGTAAATCTATTAAAGTCGTTTCACCCCTTGGCCTTTCAACTACAAAGACTCTTGACCTTTTATTTTCTCCA
>JAOSBO010039551.1:0-10999 GCA_027563915.1 Erythroxylum rotundifolium | reverse complement strand
TCTCTTCCATTTTGAGCATAAATTAATTAAGGAGAAGAAGATGTTCATATACTTGGTTTTATACATTATGGATTGTTTCTGACACTTCCTTTTTAACATTGAAAATTGTTGTACTCGGAGTATATGATCAATTGAAAAGGGAAAAAGGAAAGAATGGTGAGGATGGCGAGACTTTGTAATATGGTACATGGATTGATGCCTATGGTACTGATGGTGGTGGTTCAGGTTGTAAGCTGTGGAGTGATTGTGTTTTACAAATTAGCAGTAAATGATGGAATGAGTTTGAGAATTATTATTGCATACTGCTTTCTATTTGAAATGGCTTTCATGGTTCCCATTGCAATCATCACTGAAAGGTTTGTGTTCCTTTCCTAAGTTTTATTATATCAACCATGTTCCTCATGAGTAATATTAGCATTCATCTTGTTTTGAGAAATAGATGAGAATCATAGTGTGAAAAGAACCTTCATAATTGACCTGTCTTTCTTTTAATTTTAAACAAAGTGAAAATTAGTATGTTAAAAAGTGCTTTGTAATGCTAGTAGGGAGCGCATATTAACTGTGTTTGTACTATTAATGGTATCACCTTTGTTGCAATTGTTATTTGAGTGTATATAAAGCAACTATATGCTTGTGGTTCTTAATTGGGTAAACTATGAAATTGTCAAGTTTTTTTTTTAAGAAAGATCAAAACTAGTATTACGTCTTGCTAGTTTTAAAAGTATAATAGGCCTTGATGGATGTTCTCCTAAACAAGTCTTTCGTACAAAACAAGATCATCATCTATTAAAAGGAATTCAGTGAAAGTAATTAAAAAACATAAATCAATTGAACCTGTGTTTCCCATAGAACTATCTTCCTTAACTATTTGTGAATTAAACAAAAACCAATTTTTAGTCAATCTTTATGGATGAGAAAAGGTAATGCACAAATAAAATGACATGAGGAAGCCAATGGTGCTACTAACAGTCAAAGTTATTGTTGTTATCATTAATTTGAGTATACAAAATGGAAAGTGACTCAAAGATATTTGTTTTCCAATTAATCTTTAAATTTCCTTTTCTTTATTTTGTAGAATGATAAAGATTCTGATAAGTGACCTGATGCAGTTAAAGTTTGGAAGGTATCACAAGAAAAGTTAAATGGAACTTGATCTTTTCCAAATGGAGAAGAAATAATGGTATGAAAGCTATATTCAAATTAGATTTTTAAAAAAATTTTAAAATTTCTTTACTAAATTTTCAAATTCTATCAAAATATGCAAAATAAGCTTCAAGAAGAAGAAGAGAAAAATAAAGAAATGATTTCGGTCTTGTCTTAGAAAGAAAGTCAAGCTGTTCACACAGTTTAGCTGTTAAAGAAATAACATCTAAGTCCTAAAAAAAAAAAGAAATTCTAGCTGAGGTTGAGGCTGTAAAGAAACATGAAAGTGATTTATACGATGAAGTTGCAAGACTTACTGAAATCACAAAAACACATAATGAAAAGATTCAAGCTTAAAATGAGAAGATTCAAGCTCAGGATGTAGCTATTGAGAAGCAAACCATAGAAATGAAAGAAATTTCAACAGTTTTTGCACATTTGGCAAATACTAGAGTAATTCCTAGTTTGTTACTCAATTCTTCTACCTTAATTGAAGATCTATCGAGTGCCACAACATTAAATACCCTAACTACTTGTGTAAGTTTATAAATTTACAAAATCTAAAATTGTTATTATGTTGGACCCCAAAATTTTTCTTATAATTTATTTTATTAATTTAACAAACATGAACAGAAATTTTGAATTTAGAAATTTTTAGAGTTAGTTATGAATATATTTTATTTAAATGTGCTTGCATGGATTAAATAGAAATGCTAAAGTTAAGTTAAGGAGTAAATTGGTATTAAGTTAAATGTGAAGGGTAAGCTAGGAAAGACAAAAGTCGTCTTAATTAATAAGAAAAGAAGAGTGCATGAGAGTCCTGTAGAAGAAAGAAAGAAAAAGAGAGAAAGTTGTAGAAGAAACTAGAAAAAGAGAAGCAGAAAATCGAAACAGAAAGAAGAAGGAAACCAAGAAAAGGAGAAAGAGAAGAAGGAAAAAAGGATTCAACTGAGTTTTTTTAGGTAATCTATATCTACTTTTCTTATTTTGATAGAAGAAGGAAGTAGAAAAAATAGGTATTATGTGTTGAAAATGAAGAGAGAAAGAAGATAACCAAAAAATCCATTTTCTTAAATTTTCATGGATTTTCAACTAGATGTTTAGTTATTCTAGCCTAGATAAACCAAGATTAGATTAATTCTAAGCTTATTTTTAGTTGTTAGAGCTTTATGGAAGTTTTATTTGTATAGTAGTTTAAATGAAAATTTATTTGTTAGGGAATCAAGAAAATCGAAGGAAAGAGCAAGAGGGGAGACAAACTTGAGTTTGGAGTTATCATTAAATAGGTGGGTAATATGTTTATAGTTATTGAGTTCATGGGTTGTTTTCCTTACATGTTTGTGTGCTTAAATGTTTGTCTTGGAATCATTATGAATGTAGGAAAAATGTACCGTGATATGTTATTTGTTATGCTTGAAAGATTTTACTGCGTTTTGGAATAGATGAAAAACAGAAAAGTGCAAGAAGCATGAAAGAATGAATATGTTATAAAATGTGTGAGCATTGAAAAACTTGTTTATGTGGGAAAGAAAGATACCATTTCGTTCGTCATGTGCATGCAGATCTAAAGCCTCCTCCCGGCTGCCTACTTGGGGCATATGAGCTTCGAAAAAAATTGTCTCATTTTGTTAATCGTGTAAACTTCGGTTTCGCCATTTTGTTCCATGGGATTTGTAGGAAAAATTACGCAAGATCGAATCTAAGCACAGCGGAATAAATTAAAAATTTTCCACAGAATCAACTTTAACAGAATTAAATCAAAACATAAAAACAAGAAATATATCAAAAATCACACCTGTTTCAATTTCCTATCGTGATTTTTCCTTTCGCCTTGAATCTTGTCAATCCATAAGCCGTTCAATCGTCTGACCTCTAACGGTATCCACAGATCAATTTAGAGAAAAACTCAAAACAAATTTTGAGAGGAAAAATTCTTAGAAGTGCTAGCATCCATTTTTCTAAGTTTTCTTTTTTATATGAAAAATATTATTTTTCATATCCTTTGATTTTATCAAAATTATAACTAAAGTCAAACTTTTGTCATAATTATGAATTAGTCCTTGTAAGATCAAATATCACATATTGATCTTTAAAGTTTCTAAAACTTCTCATTAAGTCCAACTTAATTCAAATTTCATTTTTCTCCTTTATAGATCTTTTATGTGTGACCCATTACGTTCCTAATATGTTGGCCATGATTATAAATTATAATTCTAATTCATAATTAGAATTAGATAAATTAAAACTCCTTTTAACTTATCTTTAATTCCCTAATTAAACAATTTATAATCACAGATCATGATTGACGTCTAGCAACATGTCATGACCACCCAAATATTAGGAATATCAAAGTGGTTTGACTTAACCTTTCTATGCATGGCTATGATGTATAAATTAATTCTTTTGTCATCTAATGTTCCAATTGGACTTAGAGTATGGAATTCGTGTCTATTCTAAATAATCCAATTATGTTTGTTCTTGCTAATTAGTAAACGATTTATAATTGATATTTGGAAACAACTTTTCCAAATTTCAATTTACTCTGGCCAGAGATTCCCAAAAATCATTACCAATCAAGAACAGTAGAGCATTCTTCCTAGTCGCTTTAGGATAATGAATTCTTTGTTGATTTACTCAACTGTCTCCATATAGTTCACACTATGTCCAATAACTACCGAATTGAACTACTGCAAGAGTAGAACATAAGTAGCATCAAAACATAGTAATTCCTATATGAGATAACTTTGGTAATCTCAAGTCTAAGGACCAATTATACAACCATCATAATGAGATAATCCACAGACAGACCAGTAATGTTCCATTCGGGATTCTCATAATAGGGTCAGTTCAGTGAACTTATTCTCTAATAAGCACCCACATATTTGTTTAAGTATCTCCACACTTTAATCTATGAGATCAATTACTTTATTCATAAGAAAGAAACAAATATGTGCTAGTCTAACCATTTCATCAATACCCCGTCTTGATGAAACTACGACTAGGAATATTTTAGGAATAATATAAAAAATGCAATTCAAATCTCATAATTATAATCACATTATAATTTCTAATTGCATAATAACTATTCTAGGGATTTTATCTTTATGATTAATAATTAAATAATAAAAAATACTTAAAGATAAAGAATTCCTTTTTATTGATTAAAACAAAATTTATACAATAAAATGTACAACCGAAATTGGCTACAAGGGCATACACCAACAGGATTCTCTCGAGCCATTATTTTTGTGCATTGCATATTGATTATTGAGCATGGAGCATAATTGAATGTTTTGTTTTGATGATTAAATGATTACATGATCTGATTTGAGGATAATGTGATTTGTTAAGAGTAAAATGCAATATATATATATTTATGCTTAATTGTGTGTGTGGCCCATTACCGATGGCTATAAACGTTTTAGCTACTGAACTTCGCAGCTGACCCCATTTTTTCACTCCTTAAGCGAAGAACAAGCAGATCATTAATCCTTGCAAACTTCAGCAAACCCTAAGAGGAAAAAATCCTTTGTAACTAAGTTAGTTTGGATACTTTTGATAGCTTAGAAGCGCAACAACATAAACATTCATATTCTATTTTTCAGATTATGCTACTGTTTTGTCTCTTAATATGTAATTGAATTTATGTATAAACCCTGCATTATCTGAGAGATGAAACTCTGTTTGTTTGGGAAATGAGAGTAAGAGTTGAAGAATTTATCTTTTGTATATGTGCAGAGTTTTCTTCTCTATTAAGTTGACAATTTCGGTTAGCAATAAAATTTTTGGATAGATTTTTCTTAAGTAAATTATTATGATGGGAGTCTGTTATGTTAGGAGTCTTATATGTATGAATTTTTTTGTTAGATTCGGGTCTTTTGGTTCTAATGAAAATGTCCATTAGGCAATAGAGGAATAAGGGGACAGAAATTGTGTCCTGACTTTAATGAATAAACTGCATTGATCTAGGAAGAATTTGACACAATTGTCTTCATAAAAGTTGTAGCTCATTCGTTTAGCTTTCTAAGGGTATACATTTTGAAATTTTTGGACTTCAGAAGAAAAAGATACGACTTTTACAAAATAGCACCATTGGTGTGGGTAAAGGCTGTAGCACTATTTTCTGGTAGAAAATTGTGTTTTGTTTTTAAACGATTAAACTATATTGATACAGGCCAAATTAGACAAACTTTTCTTCATGAAGGTTATATCTTATTCTCTTAGCTTTCTAATAACATAAATTTAGTAAATTTTGGATATCTCAACTGAAATTTATGAAGATTAGAAGTGGGAGTGTTAGAGTCAGAATTGCAAGATCGCGACCACTGCACTATTATTGCAATTGTGCACGATCATGTAATAGCCACACTGTTCATGGAATTACATGATTGTGCATTGTAAAAATGCATGGCTGTGCATAGAAGCATCCTCGAGCATATTTATTTTTTATTTTTATTTTTTAATTATTTATTACTAAAGTCACCCAAGCCTACCCAAGTTCTTTATCACTTCTTTGACGCTTTCAACCTTCTTTTCGTTTGACCTCCATCAAATCCCCTCGTATTGTAACCATGAAATAAGTCCCAAGACCCAAGCCCAACATCTTTGGTATTAGAGCCTAAGGTTTTTAAGGATTCCTAGGCTTAGAATATGTTGTAGTATGAATTATTATGATGTGTGTTAAATTAATTATATTGCTGAATTAATTATTTGCATTGTTAAATTGATTGATTGCATTGAATGACATGCATATCATGCATACATGTAGGGAATAAAATTAAAATGAAAAGTAAGATAAATAATAATTTTTCTTGAAGGAGTAAAATGCCACCCTATAGAAGAACATGAAGAGTTTTGTAAGGATTTGCCGCACCTAATTCTCCACCAAAAGAGGATGAAAATTAAGTTAAATAATAATGTTTTCTTGAAGGAGTAAAATGCCACCTCGTAAAAGAATATGAAGAATTTTGCAAGGATCTACTACACCTAATTCTCCACCAAGAGAGGAGGGTACTGATAAATCGCGAGCCGCAGCAATTGCTAAGGTGACTATAGGGCAGGATAGCAAGCCCTTTTAACTACAAATACCTGAGTCACCTCTTCCTTAGGAGAAAATGCCTAATTCTTTTGATCATAGATTGTTCCAAACCTTTGCTCAGGCTTTTGTCCAGGCCATGGGCCAGATGCCATCAACTTCTACCACAGTCTCAGCCAAGAAAGGAATGCAACCAAATTCAAAAAGAAACTGACTTCCATTAATAAAAATTAATGTAGGAATGGTGAGTGGATAACGTTCTCATGAGGAATTTTAACGATAGAGAGTTTACGAGTTCAAAACTAAATAAAATAACGAAAAAGGGGGGTTTGCAATTCACATAAATTAAGAAAATTGAAATAAAAAAGATCTAAATTTAAAAAAAGTGATAGGATCTAAAATTTTAATAAAAAATCCTTGGTTTTGGGTCACCAATGTTATCACACTAAAATGGATCCTTGATATAAAATTTCAGTTCGTTAATCAACATTCACTAGGGGATGTTTTCTTTTAAGTGTAAATGATTAGAAACATGTATCCTATGCATTCTTATTAATCAACAACCTAGATACGATCGTAGGTTCAGTTGAATAATAGCTTTAAGAACCAAGAAACCGATGAACAAGATAATACATATACGACCTGCAATTATCAAGATGAATATCTTCTTAAAATTTCCGACTCTAATGTAAAGAAGGTAATCCTCATTGCTACTTGTGATTAACAAACTGAATGTCATATTTCATTAATCTAGCTATTGAATGAATCAATCCCTAGTTGCGCACCTAGAAATCAATCAATTCAATTAGAAAAAGTAATTCAGAAGATACTCAATGTTCATCAACGAAACAAACTTTATTGAAACATCTCACATATGATAGATGATAACATGGTTTCCCTGAACCAAGAGAAGAAGTTTAGCTACCCATAATGGAATTGAAAATAAAAGAAATAACAAAGCATATGGTCTCCATCCATGGTCCTTTCCTAAAGAATCTGAAAATTAATTTTAAAAACTGCAGAAACGTAAACTAAAACTCAAAGAAAAGCTGAAAAAAATTCTAAACTATTCTAACTTAAGGTGGGCTGCATGAATAGTAACTTTTTTTTAATGCCTCCCGATTCCATCCTCTTCCATCCTCTCTTGCAGATCACATCTTCCACGTGTTCAGATTGTGAATCTCTATCAATCTGATCTTAAAAGATTATGAGAATCTAAAATGAATCAGATTTAAATTTGAAAGTAGATCTGTAGATTTTTTTCTTTAATCCTTGCACGTGGCCACGTCCAGTCATGAATTTGCTGCCAACCTGAAATTTCAAATTTCTTTTTTTTTTTCATCTTTTTAACTCAATTTCATCTCCCAAGTGTTGGAAATCATTTGAAAATAATTAAGACACAAATCCATCAATTTTGAACAATAATTCAACATATGAGAAGGATTTATATATCAAATAAGTGCAAAAAGACAAGTTAATAAATTCCCGCCCACTAAACCTTTGCTCGCCCTCGAGCAAACATGCCAAACCACTACACTCTATCAATTCATCCTTCATAAGATTAAGTGCACACAATTTGTTAACTTGGGCCAGTAAGACTTAGGATGCAACATACATCATAATCACTTTTCACCGATACAAATAAACAAAGTTAAAATAAGACATCTTTGTTCAAAAGACAATTATGAAACCAAAGTGAATTCTTCTCACTGATTTCTCTCTTATGCTCAAGTGTTTAAGGTCAAAGTGTTTCTCTCAAATCTCCCTCTAACAGATTACACTACCATAGGCTTGCAAATTCACCAATTATCATTCATTCAAATTACATGATTTCATAGATCATAAGGACTTTATTATAGGTTGTAATGGGGCTAGGTTCAAAGGTGAGGTAAAAAATGGCAAAGGGTTGATCATAAGCATTCATAAAGTACCAAGTAAAAGGGACACTCACATTCAAATTCAGAGATAAACACATGAATACAAATGACTGCAACTACTCATCACTAACTAATGCTACTATGCTTTATTCTTTTCTCTTTTTTCTGATTTTTTTCTTTCTTTCTTTTCTTTTTTTTCTTTTTTCTTCTCTCTTTTTTAAAAACTTATCTAATGTTAAGAACAAGGGAAAAAAAATAAAAACAAGAAAATATATTAGCAACATAATTTAACAAATACATGAGTAGAAGTACCTATAAAAATATCTCATAACATAACACATAACAAAAGTCCCAAAATCAAATGCTTACTAAGTACTTCATTCAACTTGTGATAGGGTAAGGCTAATGAGGTTTTGGGTTTCACTTTAAGGTCATTAAATGAAAAACAAGGCTAAAGGCTCAAAAGTGTTCACAAAGGGAAAATGATTAGGTAGGTCATTTTTAAGCTAAAGGGTGTAAAAACAAAGAAGGCCTTAATCATGTCTATAAACCATGTAATCAAACAATTTCAATCTTGTTCAATGCAAGTTCTGAAGGAAAACATAATTAGAGGAGCATCACACAATATAAAGAAATAGAATGATATAAAGATGATGTCATTAAAGCTAAATTCTGCTCACAGGTTTCAATTCAAGAATTCACCTTAATTCCACAACTACCTCATCACTCAAATGTCAAAATTTTGGCTAAGTTTACAAGATTGGTTATTGTAGTCAATCTACATGATTCACTTTAGACTCACATAGCCCAATTTAATTTCACGCATACATTTAATCACATCCGAACTAATATGATAAAGCTTGATGGTTTAACATGCATAATCAACATGCAAAAATAAAAAATAATCACACACAATACTCCGATTCCTTCCCCCACACCAAGACCAACATTGTCCTCAATGTTAGGAGGTAAAATCAAAGAAGCAAAAATATAAAAGAAAAGAGGAAAGAATGCTTCTCTATTTGTGAATGCTGAAATCATGGTGTTGGCAGATGTGGAGGATGGAATCTCTGCTGTTTGAAGAAAGCGAGTTGATTGGTCTCCAATCTGTCCAATCTATAGTCCATGTGTTGTAGGAGTGCTAAAATAGTCGGATCACTTGCAGATGGATGTGTTGTGGTAGGATTTGATTGTTATGTAGTTGTGTTTATAGGGATGTTTGTAGTGACAGTTCTTCTTCTTCATCAATGAGGACGAGGAGTAGATTGTACAGCCGGTCCAGGTAGGGCAAATGTGTTTGCATCAGCTTCATCAGTAACTACAAGTCCCATCCTATACAAACACTCACAATCCAATGGCTCCATCTCATAAGCAACTGTGAGGTTAGTGTTATCAACATCTAAAACTCCAACATTAACAGCAAGTTGAGTGATATATAAACCTAAGATTAAAGTTAGATTTTGCCTTTTCAATATGGAATGCATTTGAGTAAGGATCCAAAAACCTAAATTAATTGAGACATCATTTTCCATGCATCATAGAAAGAAAAATTCAGCTTTTGATAAGACACTAGCAGTTTGTCGATGACAGAAAAATTGTAAACCAGAAAGCGATGCATGTATTTTAAAGCTGCGAAGAAAAGAACTTTTGGAAGTGCAAGGTTATATTTCTCAGAATTAGCAGACCATTCTGACCATGGTGCATATGGATCAAATACAGGCACATGATCATAACAACCATTTAAAAATGCATCACTTTTAACCACAGATTATGTCATAAATTTCATTGTTGCACAAAATGAAGTAACAGAAAATGAATGCCACTAATTCATAAGCCTACACTCAATCATGCCAAGTGCAAACAAGGTGAAATTTGGATCATCTAATTTGAAATGAAAAGTGGCATAAAATTCCCTAGTGAATTCCACATATGTAGGGCATCGAACATTAATATAATGGATCTAACCCATTTTATCCACATAATGTTGAATTTCAGAATGAATATTCAAAGTTTTCAATGTTTCATCATATATAAACTTACAAGGATTTATATGCTTATCACAAACAATTTCGAATTGATCCTTATCACTTTTTTCATGAAACGAGTTAAATGTATCAACTGTCAATTGCAGCCTACTCTGAAAAACAACATTTTTGCCTTTTTCTGCTGCGACTGCATGTTACAATAGGAATCCTACCACTGTCTGCTTCCACACTCTGTTTGTTGTCTACTATTTCTAGTTCTGCTTGTTCAGACTCCTATGGTGCCCCTACTTCTGGTTGTTGCTAGTGCTCATTCATGTCGTAGGAGGCAGATTCTCCTATAATTTCAAGTGATTACGTATGTAGGGATAATGGTGGAGGTGATTCTGGACTATCATCAATATGAATGGGGTTAGGTGGAGAACAATGTTGCTGTAATTGTTTGGTGAGTCGTAGGGTATTGAGACGATTTGAATGTCTAGGAGGCATGAAGCTGGGCTAGTGGACAGACTTAAGAGGGCTTGTTATGTACTAGGACAATTTGTCAAATACTTGGTGGGTGTGTTACTGCAAAATCTGATGAAGCAAGATTGCTACATATTTCTCCCGAGAGATTGGTCAATAAAGGCAAAAGAAAGAAAAGAGGTAACAACAACCCAGATAAACTTATCACAAATAGGATAGATCTTAGTGGGAATGCAAGCAAAGAGAGCTTGGCAGAGACAAAAGAAGTGGTGGCTCAAGAAAGAAGAAGAACAACCACTGTGTTTTGGCAACTGAAAAATCAGAGATGGACATAGAAAACTAGTGAAAATGTAGAAATAAAAAGATTGGGGATTTAGGAAAAAGTTATGGGAAGAGTGGGTTTATGGGAGTGTTTACGAGATGGCAAAGTGATGGAAATAACAGTGAAAAGTAAGTGAAGAAAAGGGTGCAAATGTGGGGGTGGGTGGTAAAATTAG
>JAOSBO010039542.1:0-10999 GCA_027563915.1 Erythroxylum rotundifolium | reverse complement strand
GCTCGGAAACTGGTTTAGCTCAACATCGTGGAGAAGACGATGGGTACGTGAGATTAAGCCCATCATCTGCGCACGTTGTCAGTCACGGCGGGGGAGGGTCGGAGGGGTGGGGGCTGATTTTGTTTTTTTTACAAAATGGTCCTTTAACTTTTCCAAATTTACGGTACTGCGCAGTATCTACCGGTAGTTTAAATACCGGCCGGTACCATAGGAAATCGCCGGTACCGACTGGTACTGACAACCGGTACCAACAGACATGGTTTCGTACCATTTTCTGGCCGGTACCGGCCGAAACGGTACGAAACTCAAAAGCTTGATCGTATCATATGGCAAATCAATCAATAATCAAATGATCATATATAATATTTCTTATAAAACAATAATAATTGCAACACTTCTTGCATATACAAGAAATTTCATTCCTATTAACCACCTCAGAGAAAAACCTTTTCACCAAATTCACCAGCTACAATCATATATCTATTACTATATCTGGAAAATTTTATTTAATTTCTATCTCCATTGTTCACGAACATCTTAATGTTCATCAAATTACCTTATAAAATATAGATTATGTTAACAACCAAGAAAAATTCATTGTTACATAATAAACCATGATGTTTTATGATGCCTAATACATAGTACAAAAAATTTTATTGTGACATAATAAACCAATTTAAATTGCTAGTAGATTGTCTTGCAAAAATATACTTGAAGTATACCATGTGTTAAACATAACACGAACTTTATCTATAGGCCCAAGATCAATCACGAACTTTTATAGACAAGGACCACATGGAAAAGTACTAGTTTTGTTGTCCATTGCTCGATAAGTAAGATGTTGAACTGCTTGAACAAGCTCCTTTCACACAAGAAAATCACAAATTATTGACAGAAAAAATTTCGTTGTGAATTAGCAACAAAATTGATTTGTCAGTAAACTTGTTAGGAAAAATGGTGTCTTGTGATAGAAAAAAATTCATCGGTAAAGAAGGGAATTTATCTGGCGAAACTTTGTCGATATAATTTTGCGACAGAATAAGTCATTGTAAAAATAGGCGCTAATGGTTCGTGGTAAAAATTAGGGACAAAGTTTACCAACCAAAAAAAGTTTCGTAGGAAAACTTCCTACGAAAAATCCATTTCGTCGGTAATTTACTTATAAAACTATCATTCCATAGGTAAATTTAAACGATGTTGATATTGTGGTTTGAATTTAAAGGAAAACGATGTTGTTTTATTATTAATGAAATAAAAAATCTGAAGCCCCCTTGTCGTTTGTCTTCATTTCCTTCTTCTTCTTTGTTGCTCCTCTGTCTTCCGTCTTTTGTAGTCGTTGCTCATCTTCTTTTGTTCTTCCACCAACTGCTTCCATTGTCTTAGGTTTATCGTCTCGAGGTTGGTTATCCACTTACTACTCTTAGGATAATTTTTTCTTCTTCAATTTTTGTATGTATGGATTGAGTTGCAAGGGATTATTTAAGTTGTTAATGGGTCATTGTTTGTTGTTGTTTGGTTACGTTGGTGAATAATTAAAAAAAAAAGTAGTTTTGAAACAAACTAGGGATGAATTTCTGATGCGTATCAAGTGTTCGATGAAAGTTATGTAAGAGCTCTGTAACATCATTATACATTACCTTCATCTTCCTTAGGCGTTAAACCATCTTTAGAAGGCATAATAATTCCATGACGTTTTGAACTCTAAGAACCTTATAACTATACCATCATTAGGATTTTGATATAGAAGTTGTTGGATAATTATCATTTTTTATCTGTATTTGGTCACTTCTTGTTTATTATTAGATCTTTTGAGTATTTAGTTTCTTCAACCCTAGCTTTATCTATTGAAATTTTTTTTAACATACTTAAAGCTCTTCACGCCTTTAAATAAGGACCTTAATTCCTTTAAGAATAGCTATATCAAAACCTTCTAGTCCTGTAAGATAATTGTTAAATATAAAAGGTATCAATTTCTTACAACTAATAAAGATCTTTTAGACCAAAATTTGTGAATTATTTGAGAACCTTGACTCTATAAATTGTACTATACTTTTAAGGAACTTTGACATCTAATGATCATTAATCAAAGCTTTATCTAGTTCCTTTGTTATTAATTATCTAAAGCTTTGTTCATTGCTCCATATGAAATATCTCTCTTCATATCTCAAATATACGACTCCTGTTTGCTCCATAAATTCCCTTAGATCATCATAATGGTTTTTACCATTCACATTTCCATGGAATTGAAATCTCCTAGTATGATCTACAGTTCATATGTTTTTTAATGGATACTTGCAATTTTGTTCCATAATAATTTCTTATATAAATTTAAGTCTAAACTATAGGCATAAATGACCATTAGTTTACTATTTTCTTGAAAAAATTCATAGCCATATGAATCATCTAATCATTTGATGCTTATGATACAATTACTCTTTCATAATGATGGAGCTGGTGGTTTAATACTAGAGACCACTATCTTCCTAAGAATTTGTGCTTAAGCATATTCTCCTTGTTCAGGTTTGTTTCCAAAAAAATCAATTGTTAACATAGGATGTGGATTTGATTTGAGGATCCTTATTAAGGAATAATTATGGGAAAATTTTAACTTTTATTGAGCATTAATTGAGGCAATTCATTATTTTTTTGAAAACAATAAAGGTTCATTAATTTAACAAGAGTATGAAGTATGAACAAGTAAAATTAAATATTCATTAACTTAACAAGAGTATCTAGTATCAAGTATGTCAAACTTCATTAAATTGACAAGATGTAACATTTAATTCATTGTCGTGCAAAAAAATTTCATATTAAGCAAGTGTTGTGCTTAGTGTTTATAAAAAAAAATTAAAGAAACATATTAATGCAAGTAGGGGTCAAAGAAATTGCACTAGTTCTTAAGGACAAAACATTAAGATATTTATAAGAGTTGGGGAATAGTATAGAGGAGGACTAGCTAAAAGAACTATAAAAAAATGGTGTTGACAACATTTAAATTTAGTGGCAGACCACTCAGTTGGTTATACAATTTTTTTCCATTATGTTTTATGTTATTGTACGTTGACCATAATAAACAAAAACTATAAATATGACAAGCCGTTATTTTCAATATATTTATGATTTGAACTATTATATAGGATCTTTTTTTTTCTTAAGTTTGTTTTAATATCTCTCACATGTCCAACTTCTTATTTTGAGTTATAAGCTGTAAAAAGTGCAAGTAAGGACACCTTATTTGGATAATTAATATATGATTCTCTTTTTTCTTTTAGGATATAAAATTTGATTATGGAAATTAGGCAATTTATATGACATTGATTACTTTTTCCCTTGAATTAAATTTTTTGAGATAAATTAATTATATTAATAAAATAAAAGTTTAAATTTAAATAAATGCACCAATCAAAGTTGTTATAACATAAACAGTAGCAGTAGCAAAACTACTAAGAGAACCAGGACTCAATAAGGAATTAAATATAAGGCAAAGGAAGATCAAGTTGTTATTATAACATTATAAAATAACTTAACTCATTGAACTTGTAGAAGATCAACCATCCTTACATTCAACTCAGTGGAACTTTGTTAGCTATAAGTAAACCTAAAAAGAGCTTGGAACTTCCACGAACCACCTAATATTTGGTAAAAATGGATCAAGCTTCTAAAGTGAAGTTTGTTAACAAAGCCTGACTGCATGTTGAATGCAATTAATGAGTTATTATTTGTTCTCTTAGGAATTGAATTATTGAGTTCAGGAAACTATGTTCTTGTGAAGATATCTTTTGAAAAATTGTGGGGTTCCTTTTAATCGGTATTCTATAAATCATGTTATGAAAGATAACTTGAATATTAGTTAGTCCCCCTCCTTACTCCTTTTATTCTTACAATGACTGTTAATGAAATATTTCCATTTGATAGTTAGTTAAATATATTGTACAACCTTATAAATGTACCTCAAATTTATAAAAGAACATGCATTTAACAAAAAGGAGTTTCAATATTTATAATTCTAGATTAAAAAGCACTAAAGTTTGAACAAAGTTCATCAATCTCTTTATCTTTTCCATAGTCCCTTGTCTCCCTTTACGATCTAGCCATAACATAAAGTAAGCTTTGTGGTATGCCTTATGAAATAAAACTAGTCTAATGATTTCTCAATAAGTTCCTAAAAGATTCATTAGTAAAGGTCCCTTAATGATTAATTTTCTATTCTATAATATCATTTAAACGTTAGGTGATTTGAAGACTTGGATTTAAATGAAGTAAAGAGTTGGAGGTCAATAATATAATTGTAGAACCTCATTATTCAAGGCATTATCTGCTATCACATTTCAAAGAAATGAACATTCCTTAAAAGCATTTAAAAGGCCTACCATTGATTTCAACCTGAATCTTTCCTTAATTTTGAGGATGTGGAACATTGTCTATTACAAATTACTATTTAACTTTAAACAATAGAAATTTTGATCTTTTCTATAGGAACTATGTATCCATTTTCCTTTAAAAGAGTTCTTTGCAATCATTAAGAATTCTCCATATTCTCTTGATCAATTGCACCCAATTAGTGTTATTAATAGGAAAGATCTTGAGTCCTCCTTCTTCTTTAGGTAAATTGGAATGCCCTGACAAATAAGAGGTGGATTAAAGAATCTTCTGCTTGTCTTGCATTCTATCCAGTTTAGAATTAAACTAGCTTTATAAAAAGTTAAGGTCTATCTCTTTTCTTCATTGATTGAGAGTCTTGAAGGACTCTGAATGTATTTAAAGATGTTATAAGTCCAATAATTGAATGCTTATATGCTTTCATATTATTGAAATTCCTCATCAATTTCAATTATCTTACATACACCATTGGACTTAATATAAATTAGTTATAATAATCATCATTTACTTATGATGCAGTCATATTGCTTAAAAGACTTGAACTTTTAGGCATTAGTGAAGTGTACACAGAGAAAAGATGAATAAATGATGTAAATGTGAAAGGAAAGAGAGATAGAAAGCAAGAACCTTGGATTAAGTATAATAATGTACGCAACAAACTTTTTAACAAAGACAACTAAAATATGCTATTAATGTAGAGTTGCATTTTTAAAACTCCCTCGTTATGATTTCTCTATTATTAATTTAGATACCTTAAATGATGGTCTTCTTTTATCTATAAAAGAGGGTGATGGTAACAAAGCTCTTATACTTGACATATTTAACTTCTCATTTATTAAAAAAGCTTAGTGTAATCATTCAAGAAGTGGTGGTGACCATTTCATAAATTCCATGCCTTACAATATTATGAAGAGATTGATTAGAAGTGAATAGATTACTAGGATGACCATTCCATAAATTCCATCTGTTAATAGTTTTCCCTCTCTTTCAATAATGACCATATGATTTTATTTTATTCTTATAGTTATTATTTTATTGACAGGTTAGAGTGAAGTTAATTTCTTTTTGGTTGGACTATATAGGTTGTTATCAGGGACTTGTTACAGCTTACGTCCTAGGCCTTTTTTGTTTTGGCTACTTGTGTTACTTCGTACATATCTATACCTATGCTCAATTCAAAACTTATCAAAAACTAGCTAATTGTTTATTGGTTGGATTACAGGTCATGTTTTGTGTTGCATAGTGTCGATAATTGTCCAACCTCGCCCATCTTCTTTGTAGTTTGTTATTGTCTGTCTGTCAAGGTAAGTTGTTCAACTAAGTAATGTCTATAATATGATCGGTTTTGTGTTGTTCTTTTCAATTTTACCTTTAACAATGATTGATGAGTTTTTAGGCTAGGGTTTAATAGTCTAAGTATTTATGCTTGGGCATTGTTTAAGTTTGTAGATAAAGACTTAAACTGCAATGTGATTAATTCAAAATTAGTATTAACATAAGAAATTCATTTATTTAACATAATAATCCTTTGCATAATAAACCTCTATGTTAATATATAAGATGGAAACTCATAATGTAACTCCTATAGGGCTTATCGTTGACAAATTTCAAGAGCCTAAGAGTCATAGTGAGAATTTACTTTCTCGATTCATGTGGTGTAACAATGTCATGTGTCATAGTGCTTGTTTAAAATCAATGTATTTAAGAAATCCATGTACCATAGTTCTTTTTCAAGCTCTTTTAAGGTTTGTAGACTGAATAAATCCTTATATGACTTGAAACAAGGTAGTTGTTAGTGGTGCACGAAGCTATCGAATTCTATGTTTTCTCAATAATTCATACGGACAACTTTAAATTCATAATTGTTTATTTAGTCCTCAAATGGTAGATTAGTCATCTTTCTATTTATATGGATGACATTCTTTTTAGCCAGTGATAGTTTTAAGAAAGTTGATGTTATCAAAGGCTTTTCTTCGTACACTTGAGGCTATTAAATTTTTTCTTGGCTCAAAGATTGCTAGATTTAGTGTTGGAATTAATATATGTAAGCAAAAAGTGTGCTTTTGATCTTTTTGAGAAAACTAATTTGATTTATTGTAAACCAATTTCCACTCTTTTTATTTTAACATAAAGTTATAAAAATAATATGTAGGTGTTTTTTTATTTCTTAATGTCACTTTTTACAAGATATTGATTGGTAAATTACTTTATTTGACTCATACTCACATATGTTGTCCATCAATTAAGTCAATATATCAATAAGCCTAGTACAGTTCATTTGTATGCTACGTATAGGGTGTTAATATATATTAAGGATAATAATGATCAAAGCCTTATCTTTCCTTCTAATTCTTCTATGAAGTTGTAAGGTTCCTATGACCTAAAATGTGGTGATTGTCCAATCACTAAGGTAAATAATAAATGAGTTTTTTTATTGTGAAATCATATGGTGGGATTGGTTGGTTTCAATTTGAAGGGGAAATGGCCAGAAACCTGTAAAAACTTAGTAGAAATGAATGATCTAATGATGTGTAAAGTAAATATTAAATGTTCTGTGAGATTAATATGGATACTACTATAATGATTATTATATCTAACTATGAAAACACTTTTTTAAATAACAATTTTGCAGAAATGAGTAATGTTGATAGATCTTAGATATATAGACAATTAACACTCAATGGTTTCATTAATCCTAAGTTTGTTGAGGGAGTTAAAGCTTTTATTGACTATGCATGTTTTCAATCTACATATATGGGTACTTAAAAGATCATATGTCTTTGTAAAAAGTGCAAACATATTCATTTTTTTCCTATTGACGAAGTGAAACTCCATTTGTTAATAAAAGAGTTTGTTCCAAATTATTTTGATTAGACACGACATACGGAGCCATTAATTTGTAGCACCTCAAAAGGTAATGAAGTAAACTCATCAATAAATATGGATGAGTTTGAAGGGGGACTGGATTTATAACAAATAATGTTGATGTAACTGAAAATCCTTACATCTAAATGATTTATGATGCAGCAGGTTATACATTTTAGACAAATATAGGAAATCTTGAAAAAAAACCAAACCTACATGCAAAAAAGTTTTTCGACTTACTAAAATCAACTAACCAAGAATTATGGTCAAATTGTGAGATCATGACTCAATTATCTTCAATTGCTTGTATATTGAACATAAAATCTAAACAGCATATTTCTGATCAAATTTTGGATAAAATTATTGCTTGGTATAATAAATCATTGCCTCTTGATCATACAATGGTTGATAATTTTTACAATATGAAGAAACTTATTAGAGGTCTTGGTTTGCCAGTTGAAATTTTTTATTATTGCAATTTGGGATATATAGTGTTTTGGGGAGATAATGTGGAATTACAATAGTGAAAATTTTGTGTTCAATCTTCAAACCTAAAAAGCATACTATGAAACAACAATTAGTATCTTGAAAGTGGATCTGTTATTTCCCGCTAACTCCGAGAATTCAAATACTATATGTCTCTGATGTTACTGTATCTCACATGAGATGGCATAGTGAACATGAAGAGAAAGATAGAATAATAAGTCATCCATCGAATGCACTCGCATGAAAATATTTCAATAACACTCATTCTAAGTTTGCAGCTGAAAGTCGAAATGTTAGGTTGGGATTAGCGATAGATGGATTCCAACCTTTTGATCAATCTGACCAACAATACTCATAATGGCTAATCATAATTACTCCTTATAATTTTCCTCTATGGATGTGTATGAATGAGGCACATATGTTCTTGACATTGATTGTGCCAGGGCCTGTAAATCTAAAGCATAAGATTGATTTCTTCTTACAACAATTGGTATCTGATTGCATCATCTTTAGGAATTTGATATGGAGACATATGATGTGGCCCTTAAACAAATTGTTTTGATGGAAGCAGCTTTGATATGGACTATTAGTGATTTCCCTGCACATGCTATGTTGCCTAAATGGAGCAGAGTAGGAAAATTGGCTTGTCCTTATTGCGGCAATGATTTTGATGTATTTTATCTCCCTAAAGGGGCTAAAACATCTTGGTTTGACAACTACAAGAAATTTCTTCCTCCAAATCATCCATTTAGATGCAATAAAAAAATTTCATTAAGAATAGGATGGTAGAAACACCTCCTCCCCCTCACAAAGATAGTGAAGAGATATTGTCGGAGATTAATGAATTAGGGTTGCTGAAAGTTACAGAACTTGAAGTCGAAGAAATTAATAGAAGCATTAGTAAAAACTTTGGTTGGAAAAAATGAAATATCTTTTGGGATTGTCATAATGAAAAACTAATTTAATATGTCATAATCTAGATGTGATGCATATTAAAAAAATATTTTTGACAATTTGTTCAACACCATAATGAACATTTAAGGGAAGACAAAGGATAATGCAAAATCAAGAGCTGATTTGAAACATTTTTGTAGAAGGAATGAGTTAGATAAAGATTTTCGCAGTGATAAATATTCGAAAGTATGTTACACTTTAGACAAAAAAGGAACTTTTGTTTGAATGGTTAAAAAGTCTAAACTTGCTCGATGGTTATGGTTAGATCTTGGCAAGGTGTGTGGACTTAAGAAAGTACAAATTATTTAGGATGATAAGTCATGGTTGTTATGTGTTACGCAAAGGCTAATTCCAATTACATTTCAGGAGTTGTTACCGAATAAGGATGGGGAAACTATCACAGAATTAAGATTGTTTTTTAAAAGCTTAACATCATTTGAAATAAAGTTCGCTAAAATGGAAAAACTACGAAAATTCCAGTTTTCTTGTGCAAATTAGAAGGGATTTTTTCTCCAAGCTTTTTTTACTGTATGGAGCATCTACTTGTACATTTAACAAACAAGGCTAAAATTGTTAGTCCAGCAATATCAATAGATGTATCTATTTGAAAGGTAATTATAGTTAATATTTAAATAAAGCATATAGCATGTTTTTATCATATAATTGTAATAACCATGTTTGTAATGTAAGTTTTGCATCACTTGAAGAAAAATGTTAAAAACAAGGTTAGAGTTAAAGCACTACAAGAAAATCACTTAATAGCGTTGGAATATTTTTGACGGAAATAAAACTGACACTATTTACCGAAGGAATACTACTTTCTGCCGGTAAATATGGTATTGTTTTCGTGTATAGCGACGGAACCATACATCCGTCGACAATACTGGAGAGAAGGAATTTCGCGCAAAATCTTTGACGGCATATAGCGACGACAAAACCTACGGCGTTGGAAAAAATTGCAGGAACGGTTCCTGCAATGTAATTGCTTTGGACACCTACCGACGGATATCGTTCCATCGGTAAAAATACCTATGGAATAGGATCTTCCGTCGATAATAAATGCGGGAATTTCTCCCGCAATTAATTAGCTTCGCCTAGTTACTGACGGTAAATATTCCGTCGGTAATATTATTTAGGCAACTTTATTTACCAACGGACTTTATGTTCCGACGCAACAAGAAACTATTTTAAAAAGGAAACTGGGAATCTTAAATACCAATGGAATATAAATTCCGTCAGTAAATGGCGGCCATTTGGTTAACCAAACGTCGTCGTATGAATGAAGATGAGACGATAAACCTGAATCACCGACGGAATATGTATTCTGTCGGTGACTCGTTAGTTTTAACTCGAACAGATTGCACACGATTCATCAATTTTAGCAACGAATTCATTTTTTGTCGACAAGTTGCGTCATCATTTTGTTAATAACGACGAGATAAACCGTAGATTACCGTCAGAATTTATGTTCCGTCAGTATTTGAGTTTCCACCGCTAGGAATTACGGCTCTTTTACCGATGGAATATAAATTCCGTCGGTAATTGTCGGCAAGTTGCATCGTCGTTTGGTTGAAGACGACGAGGGAAAACCTAGATTACCAGCGGAATACACATTCCATCGGTAATCCAACACCTTTAACTCGTGAAACCCGCCTCCCCTCCTCCCCCCGCACATCTCTTCTTCTCTCTTCGCGATTGCTTTCTGTTTTTCGACCCCTTCTCTCGCATTTTTTAGCCATTTTTTGGCTGTTTTCTTACTCGTCGTGCGTTGTTTGAGGTAAACTCTTTAATGGGTGTGTTATTTCTCCAAAAAAAAGCATGTTTCTAGTGTTAATTGTGAGTATTTGGTGATGAAATCTTAATTGATTATTGTTGTTGTTTGCAGTTTTTTCGTGTAATTATTGGTTTATTT
Source organism: Erythroxylum rotundifolium (assembly GCA_027563915.1). Classification (NCBI taxonomy): domain Eukaryota; kingdom Viridiplantae; phylum Streptophyta; class Magnoliopsida; order Malpighiales; family Erythroxylaceae; genus Erythroxylum; species Erythroxylum rotundifolium. The sequence continues at coordinate 402 of JAOSBO010039542.1, read as the reverse complement.
GTTGTTTATATGTGTTATTGTTAGTAAATAATGAAAAAATGTAATTGATTTGTGGTTAAATTGAGATTATACATATTGTCTATAAGGTATTCGATAAAACGCCTTTTATGATGTTTGAAATGTTTTTTGTAATTGTTGTGTTAATTTGATAATTTGAAAACTTAATTTCGATAAAATGTTTAATTTGAAGTTTTAATTTATCGAATTTAACATTGAATTGTGAATTTATTGTATGTATGAATATTGTCATTAATTATTAATAATTATTATTAATAATAAGTATTAATATAATTAGTAATATTGTTAGTAAGTATTAATTATGAATAATAAGTATTAATATAATTAATTTGATTAATCTTATGAAATTGATTAATATTATTAGTTTAATATTAATTATCTACT
>JAOSBO010039532.1:0-11000 GCA_027563915.1 Erythroxylum rotundifolium | reverse complement strand
AATTTATATTAAACAATTTACTAGAAGTTTTTATTCTTCATTAGATGTTCACGGAAATCCAAGGTAGAGATGATAAATTAATATTTTAAAAACCAAATTAGACCACGGTCGAAAAAATTTCATTTAATTTATTATTAATTTATTATATTATAGTAAATATTAGTGTGTTTTTGTTTTATGATTAAAATTGATGTAGAGATAATTTAGAGTTAGAATGAGTCCAAAAATGGGGTTGAAAGAAGTGTAGAAAATTGATTCATGAATGAATGCTATATGTTCTGTATGTTGGGTTAATGATCAAACTTAGATCATAAATTGTTGTGTATGATATTTAGTTGAAGTGGAAGTAGGAATTAAGAGGAAATAATGAGGATATGAGTTAGAAAAGATAGACTAAGTAAAAGAGATGAACTAAGATGGGAATGAAGTTAAATGTGTGCTGAAGTATGCCAGATGGAGCGTTTTACTGAACATATATCTGTAATTTGGCCATATCCTGACTTTTAGAAATCTAAATAGGATGAGCTTTGATTTAGATTAAACTAGAGACATAAAGATACAATTGTTATGAAGGAACCGAATTTTAATTATGTCCTTAAGAGTCTTGAAATTTGGCTTGAAGTAGAAATTTGTGTTTAGTCGAGGTATGAGAACAGTCTATAGTATTTTGAATGTAACATGTATGATACTGAACCAAAATCTATTAATTTGATGTCATTAGAAACTTAAAGACACAGAGGAACATTTTATTAAAGAAAGTGTTGTAAAAAAACCTCATTGTCTAGGTAAAAATGGTCATACAAAACTAACCTAAAAATCTATCAAGAGAAAAACTAGAAAACTACAGGAATGATGGGAAATTGTTTCTGTCACAATCAGGGCAGGGGATGTCACGATTGTGGCCAGTGATTTTTCATGGTAATGTGGTGATTATGCAATGGTTAAACCTAGTAAAGATGAGAAATATCACTATGATACTTTTGGACTTTGATTGGGGCTTAAAAAGGAATATAATTTGATGTTGGAAGAATTGTTAATTGTGTGATAAATTTTGATTGATTTTGATGTTATACCTTTAAGGAAAAGCATGTTTGATGCTAATGCTTCTAAATGTGAAATGTTTAAAGTGTTAAAAGAGGACATAACATAGTTAATGAATTGTTTGATGCATTATGAATAAGACATAGCAAAGAAGGAGATTGGATTTCATGAATGATGGGATTGAGTTTGAAATGTTGAATTAAATGAGTTGAGGATTGGATAGATTAATGCAATAAATGGGTAGTGTAATTAGTGTGGAATGAAACTACATTAACGTGTATGAATTATGGGGAAAATTGGTATGAAATTGGAGTTGTGATATGTTTTGAATTCGGATGAAAGAAGGAAGAAAAATGTAGGGCACGATCGCGGCCCTTACAGCACGATTGTGACTTAACGAAAATAGTTTCTGTCATGATTGTGGCCTTTGCAGCACTATTCTGGCCAGACTATGGTGGTAAAGATTTGTCCTTTGATTGTTGTATGAACGAATCAGTACTAGGGAGTTTCCATATGAGGTAATAGACTCGAATGAGACCTTGAATGACCCTAGTTGATGAGAAATGAGGTGATTAAAGTGAGTAAAGTTCTTTACATGTTAAAGAATAATTGAAACATGTTAATTGATTATGAGATGTGAATAAAGGAAATATACCCAGGATTGTCAATATGAGCATGCATTATACATTACACATATACTTATGTGTATAATTAAAGGTTTATGAAATTGTGCAATAAATAATGTGTGTTTAACATGTGCATTGTAAATTATTATTACACAAGATAGAACGTCAGCATCTAGTCGTTTCTGGATCAAGGAAGCTAAGACTAATCTGGAGCGTATTGTGAGTAACCTAGACGGTCTCACTCAATTAATTGTTTTTTTTATTATACTTTGAATTATCTTATGAATGTGTGATTGATTGTTTGACTTCGAACATTGAAGGTCCGAGGTTTTGATTCATAAATGTGATAATTGAAGTGCTCCTTGTATGTGAATTGAATGAAATAAATGTTATTCAACAATTTTGTTGGATGCGAGACCAAGGTCCGATAATAAATGTGTTCTAAATGTGAATGTGAAATCATGTGATTGATTGAGAATATGAAAATGTGAAGCATTTCATTACATGAATGCATGAAAGATAAAAGCAGTTGTGGCCATAGTCGCTCGTATAAAGAGCTTAAAGCTCATACTGTGATCAAAGCCTCAGGCTTAGTTGTGAATATACCCATTATTCATTAAGGGATATAGGAAATTATCTGATACAGCTCGGTATCCACGAGGGATATGGGCTAGTAAAAAGATACTCGGTTACAACAACAATAATAATAAGTGAAAGTGAGTCTCATGAGCATTGCATACACATTTTAATACATGTGTTTGATTAATTATAATGTATTGGTATCTTGTATTTGAATGAGAATGTGATATGTGATGCACCATGCAAAATGCAAAGATGTGAATTATGTGATTACATGAACTGTATGTGTTATGTGATTGAGTGAGCCATCGAGGATGGTCCACTCACTGAGTTCACAAAACTCATCCGAATTTGTAACACATTTTTCAACTCAGAGAAGGCATCTAGTTAGACCAACTAGAGTCTAAGTACTGCATTTGAGTAAGAGATAGAGGTTAGGATCAGTTGTTGTTTGCATATATCTTGTAAATTTAGTATTAAATATTGTATTCCACAAGCTTTATTTATTACAAGAATCAATTATGTTTGTAATAACAATTTTGATCAAAAGCATTTTGTTGTTGTAATGGGCCCTAATTGATTATTGAAATTTCGACAATGTGTTTAATGTTTGATTCAATGAGAGTTTGTAATGTTAATTGTAATTTGCAATGTTTTAAATAAAACGGGTCATTTATGATTATTGGCTTTCAGAAAAACGTGTATGATGTTTGAAAAAATAATTAAAAATTTGCAACGAGTTCTTTTTGATTGTTTTAGCGCACCGCTTTCACAGGGTGTATGTTCAAATATCCTCAGGATGTACGAATACGTGCTCGATAGAAGTGGGGTGCTACAATTTTGACTCAACAGTGGTTAATGGGATAGTCACTCCCCCATTAAAGTTGTCATAGGAAGGAGCCAAAACTTGGTTTAAAAAATCTGATAGGTTTTTTCTCAACAAGAGGCCTTCTTTCCAACTGGTTCAAATCTAAGCATAAAGTAGATGGGGAAATAAGGCTCTAGAAAAACATTTTTCTAATTGAGGAGGAGTCATTTCTCTTCAAATTTACAAATGTAGACAACTTAAATATGGTTATTGAATATGGTCCTTGGCATACTAGAGGTTTGCCAATGTTTGTCCAAAAATATACCCCTAGAATAGAGGTTGGGAGAGCTGGAATTGAGACTATACTTCTATAGATCAATTTCTATAACATCCAACTAGAGTATTAGACTCTAGATGGTCTAACTTTTCTTACAAGTTCAATGAGCAGACCACTAGCCTTTAACTCACCAACAACTAGACTTAGACAAATATTTTTTACCATAATTTGTGTGGAAGTTAAAGCTAAGGATGTGCTCTTTGATACACTTCCCGTGATGAAATTCAATGAGTTTCCATAATTTATGCTTTGAATTTCAAATTCTAAAAAGATAAATTATGAGAGGATATTTCCATAATACAAAGCTAAATGTCCATACCTTGGTTACTAGATAGTGACTTTAAATGCCTTGGTTACTAGTTAGTGACTTTAAGGTGTTTTACATCCTTCTAAAGCTCAAACCGAAAGAGTTAGTTTCATAAATGTAGGGAAGGAATTTGAGAGTGCAGTAAGCAAGCCTAAGGTCCTTGATTTAAAGTTTATACACAATCTCTTTATATGGAGCAATAAACAACAGGGTAGATGTTTCACTAGGAAAAAGTTTGACAAAATTCTAGCTAACTAGACCTAGTTGAGAAAATTCCCTAACTCCTTTTTGCACTTTGGCCCCCTATTAGGCTCAGATCACTCCATAATGAAGCTACATGATTTTTCCGCTCCATTATCCTTCAATAAACCTTTCATATTCTTTAACTTTCAAACTAATAAGGAAGGTTGTATGGACTTAGTGAAAGAAGTCTGGGCTATATGGATCCTAAGGTGCAAATCCTTTTAACTCATAAGAAAGCTTAAGCTTTTAAAAACAAACTAAAATAGTTTCTCAAAATAAGAGGTCCCCTAACTGCATAAAAATTACTAAATATTAAGAAAGAGCTAAAGAAGGTATACAAGGCTTGCTATCAGGATCCTAACAATCATAAGTTAAAACGAGAGGAAATCAAGAAATTAAAACTATTTAATAACGCTTTTTTTAACACAACTCCCTGATAATGAAAAAGGCCAAAACAACTTAGTTAAAAGAAGTTGACTCCATCACAAGTTATTTTTAGATCCGTAAAAAGTTGAGCAAACAAAATGGATTTCACAAATGACTTTGAAACTCTCCAATAGAACTTCATTCTTAGAAATTTCATCAATTGGATCAATTCATGCTTATCAACCACCCTTTTAGTGTCGAAGGGTCTATTAGGATAAGGCAGGGGGACCCTTTTCCCCCTATTTATTTCTCTTTCCATGGAAATTTTAATCACGTTGATTAAGAAGAACTCTTAAAGTCGTCCTAAATTCAAGTTCCACCATACATATAAGGAGTTAAGCCTCACTCATCTAAGCTTTGTAAATGATTTGATGATGTTTTATAGAACTGGCTACTCTCTTTATACTATATAACTCTCTTGATTTATTTTGCAGGATTTCCGAATTAAGTGCCAACCAATAAAAACATAAAATTTATTTCTCTTATGATGTGAAAAACACTGCCAGATTAAGGAACATTATTGGATTGAAAACTTAGTTCTTGCTTTTCAAATATTTAGGAGTTCCAATTTCTTTTAAAAAGCTAAAATACCAAGATTGCCAAGTTCTCTTGGAGACTTACAAGAGGAAAATAGATGCAACTAGAACAAAGCCTTATCACAAGCTAGGAGAGTTTAACTTATCACTTTAGTATTAAGGAATCTTCAAACTCACTGAAGCACACATCTCTTTCCACCTAAGAAGATCTCCAAAGGAGAAAAAATCATAAAGGAGCAACTATGCTGGAGAAATCAAGAGCGTGGAGTAGGTTTGGTCTCAATGCAAATGACTCAATTAAGGCTGGTGCAAAAGAGAATCTAAAGACTAATTACTCATAAAGAGGCACTGTGGACCAAATGAATCAATGATTACTACCTTCAAGACTGTAGCTTTTAACAGATTGGGGAAATAAGGCAACATTCCTGGCCTTTCATACAAATGTTAATAAAAAATGCAAACTATTTACCCCTTTATCAAAATACTTGAGGGAAATGGTAAGGAATCCTAGTTCTAGTTTGATAATTGGACAAAGCAAAGCCCTCTAATGCTTAATTAGGATCTTGGTCCACTTATAACCATAATTTCACTCTAAGCTTGAGTAATGAAAGTTATTCAATATAATGCATAGTCTATAAGCTTTAAAGGCCTTGAAAGACTACATAACCACTTCCTTGATTATCTCGCTAACACCACAAGGAAGGATAACACTATCTGAACAATCAATATCAGTGGGGAATTTACAAACTCTTCCAAACACCACAAGGAAGGATAACACTATCTGAACAATCAATATCAGTGGGGAATTTACAAACTCTTCCAACTCAAAATCTCTTAGACCATAGATTCTATATATCTAATGGTATAACATTTTATGGAAAGGCTCCTTGATTCCGCGGAATATCTTTTGTAACTTGGATAACTGCTAAGAAGAGATTAAAAACCAAATACATAATTCAAGGGTCCACTGATCAGCTATACACTCTATGCTATCTTGGACCTAAACCTATAATGATTTATTTTTTAATGTGACCATATTAGCAATATTTAGACAAGCATGAATTACAATGTCAACATATTTTATCCATATGCAGACTAGGATAATATGCTTATTTAGGCTAATAATCAATAAAAAAGAATATGGAAAGATCATAATTGTCTAAACCCTAACTTGAACTAGTCTATGTATTCTATTTGATGTGGAAGGAACCATAGACTGTTCAAAAATTGTAAAATAGAGAAATATGTTGTTGCTCATAAAATTTGATGGTAGATTAGAAAAATACTACTAGCTCACAAAGCAATTGATGGGATGAGCTTTTCACTCAAAAGAGGATGGAACTCGAATTGACCGATGTCACTACTTCTACTAGTTGATTTGATTGATCATTGGATGTCAAATTAGATGACATTTGTAGTAACATGACTTTTAGCAGTCTTGTGTTAATACTTTATTGATGCTCTTGATTAAGATATTTAATAAATTCTTTCACTTAAAAAAGCTCATAACTGGAAATGTTTGTGCCTAATGGAGATTCCTTTGAATGAGGATAATTTATTTCTATTCACTTTCCAATTTGATGCATTAACTTATAAGTTCATTAAAGTAGGTCCTTAATATTGTAACAACATTCCTATCTTCTTCCAACCTTGGAAATTAGGACTCAACTCAAAAAATCTTAAGCACAATTAGGTTCTTATTTGGTTTAACATTTATAATGTGTTATTAAAAAATTGATCTATAAAAGGATTAAGTTATTTGGCCATCTATATAGGTAGAAAATATGTATAGATGAGACTATTACTTATAGGAAGAGGAATAGTTATGTTAGACTTTATATTTTAGTGGATTTAAAGCATGATTTACCTAAGATGATACATTTATTAAGGCGTGGAATGAACGACATGCTGATTAAAGACATAATAAAAGTCTGTTACCAATGGATACCTTCCTTAATTCAGCAAGGGAAGAAATGGAAGGCCACAGGTAGGATGTTTAAAAGAGGTTACTTTTATGAGCTAATAGGAATGGACCTTACTGTAGAGTGAGAATGTGTGACTATTAAATAGAGCATTGTCTCTCGTATCCTTAGTGAAGTAGTAAAGGATCAAAACCCCTTCCTTACTTCTTCTATCCTTAGTAGGGAAAAGAATTTGCAGAGCTCTAATTTTAGGAACAATACTAGTGAAGTGGTAATTAAGATGATCACCTTTGTAACAGTTAAACATCCAAAACAAGATTTTATAGTTGTTCATCAAATCTTAATTATCCCCATAATAACGATTTAACTTCTTCAATCAAATTAGTTGTATCATCTGATACAGATATGAATATCCATAACGATTCTTTTTATTACTCAAGAGGGCTTGATCCCAACTATTGAGAAATTTAAAGTGCATAACAGAAGAAAATTTAGTAGAAAGCATCATATTAAAATCTCAAAGAGCCAAAATACCTTTTAAATGTCTATTCTATCTTAGGACATAAGGGTAATAAACTACTTCAAAAAGCATTTAGCAACAAATGCTTAAAGACTTTCTTTTTAAAATAAAACTTATACCAATAAGTGTTTTGGAAACTAAACTTAAGATAGACAAGTGTAACAAGCTGAAGTTTTTGGATAATCAATGGAAAACTCTCACCATTCTTCAATTCATCATAATGGATGATTAGTCACTATTTATGATCCCTACGAGATTAATGTTTCACTAATCTTAACTTCAGTTATAAGAAAATTTAAGGTGTCTTTGGCTCCTAACTTCTTAACAGCAGTAAGCCATAAGATGAAAGCAATGAATGGAAGAGAAGTATGCCTAACTAGTTCGCCCTATCGATATTTGGTATGAAATCTTAAAAGAAGCTCTTTACATAATTTAGTAGAGAACTTAGTCTACTTATCCAGTAACCACAATATAAAACCCTAGTATGAAATAGTAGGGGAATAAAGGGGCTTATTTCCTATAATCTCCGAGGAACCTATAATGTAGTATGTAAGCTATATCCATGTGTTATCTTTTATAAACGCTTACATCTTCATATCTTTAGGTATAATAGGTTTGAGGTTTTGAAACTCTTTAATCTTGTATAGGGGACCAATATGCAACCAATTACCAAAATAGAAAAAGTGTTTTTTTCACCATCCTTACTCTATGTTTCATAAAGTGCTAAATTGAGTATCTCATGAGGAGAATTTTCCTCGTCCTAGATATATTAGAGTTGTTTTTACATAGACCAAATAATTTTCTTCTTTAAGAAGTAGTGATGTATCCATTTCACCAAGGGGCTTTCTTATTTTAGCATAACTACCACATTCTTTTCATAAGTTAGAATTTACTTAGCAGTTTGATAGACTGAACGCCCAAACCTCCATTGTCTTTAGGTAAGTAAACATTTGACAATTTCAATTTAGGTATTCTATTTGTGTTGTTTTTTTTCCACTCTAATGAAAATTTCTAAGGAGTCTATCTATTCCTTTTAGGTGTTCCTTCAAGAGTGCTAGATGAGAACACCAAGAGGTAAAAAGATAGCCAAACATTGAAATGACAAGCTACAATCTTCCTAGATATGAAAAAGATTTATTACACAATTATTAAGCCTTTTATGATGAAATATAAAAGATGGGAGCATTCCAAGAATGAGAGTTTCATACTAGAGATTTGAACACCCATGTATTTGAATAGGAGTTACTAAATTTTTTGTCTAGTTAAAGAAGCTAGAGAAGTTATATTTTGACTAACACTAATAAGTAGAAATAAAGAACTCTTATTTGGAATGAAAGCCAAGCTTGATATTGATTTGAATAATTATAATGAGTTAATCACTAGGTTAATTTATTTAGGTGTTGCACTATGAAAAAGCAATAAATCATTAACATAGGAGAGATTAAAAAGGCTTAGTTAACCACTTTTGTTATGAAACATAAACCTCAGTTCCTTAGTTATGCTCAAACTAATTAACCTAAAGAACACTTTTATACTTAAAGCAAATATGTAATGTGATAAAGGATCACATTATCTAAGACCCATGTTAACTTTGATAATTGTTATTATTTCACCATTGATCAGAATGAAAACAAAAAAGAAAATGTGATACATTTACAAATACAATCAATAAACTTGATAGGAACCCATTGCATGTATAGAGCTAATTAGAACATTCCAATTAAGAGAATTAAATTTGTGAAGTCTATCTTGAGCATATAAGTAACTTTTAAATATCTCTTTCTCAATTATGATATTATTGTCAATACTCCTTCCTTAAATATATACATTCTTACAAGGGCTAATGACTGAATACATAACTTTCTTAAGTCTATTAGAATTTTTTTTTAAATCACCTTATAGCTTGTATTACAACATGTAATTGGCTATACTCATGCAAAGATGAAGGATTTGGTACCTTAGTAGTAAAGGATATGTAAGTCTTATTTAGTTATATTAGAATAAAGCCATTATTAAAGAATTCCTTGATTAAGTTGATCACCATATCCCCTATTAAGTCCAGGTAGCTTGAGAAATCCTTGCATTAAATCCATTAGGACCTAACATCTCATCAGGGTGGATGTTAAACAATGTTTCTTTAATTTCCGTAAAGTTGACCTCGCCAATTAGATCAACTTCAAATTAATAAGGAAAGGAATTAGCCAAGTAATCCTTGATAGCTCTAGGAAAGGGCTGAGTTGTCAGGTCATTACCTATAATCTCATTAAAGTGCCTATAAGATAGTTCCTTCAGGTCCTCTTAAGCATTAATATCCCTTCCTTAGTACTTAAAAGTGAAACAATGGTATTACTATTCCTTCTTGTTTGGATGGATTGATAGAAAAGTTTGGTATTTTGTTCCCCATCCTAAGTCAAAGGACTCTTGACATCCACTTGATTTAGGAATGAAAAGAATAAAGTACCATCATGTATTCTTTAGATTTATTACTTTAAGAGTCCTTAGGGAAGGATTAGTAGGGTTTGAAACTAGGAGGTATTGATGATTAATCAAAACTTTTAAAACCTCAAATTTTATTATCAATGTTGAATTGGAGTCTTTCTTACTAAGTGAAATTAGGTTTGATTTGATGGCATTTAATATTTATTGGCATTTAGAGGCTTTAGAGTCATACATAACCTTATTTAATCCTCTATAAACTACCATATTAAATCCATGATGTTTTAATAGATCATCAAAATTATGAATATAAATTTTCTTGGCTATGATAATAAACTACCATATTATCATTGTGTGGATTACAATAGGAGTATGATTTAAGGCAATTTGGGTGTAAATGTCAATATAGTTGAGTGGAAAACTAATAAGATAAGTAGAGTTAAATAGTTATCTATCAAGCTTCTTCTACATTAAGCACCTCCTAGCTTGCCTGTTATTCTAAGTATAGAATTCCTAATGTATCTCAAGTCTACCAGTCAAAGGCTCCTAGTTAGGTTTATAAGGTCCCCATTCCTTTTAAGAAATGCTAGACATATATAGTATAAGCCTAGAACATTTAAGCTAGACAACATCAAATCTAAATAAATTAAGGAAGAGGTGGAACACAAAATACTTTGTATAAAAGATATTCTAGGAACCAATATCCATATAATGCTTATTCTTAACAAGACCAAAATGAGATATATTACTTACAGAAAGAAAGGGAGATACTTTCAAAGGATACAAGCTCACTAGATTAAAGGATCCATAATAAAGTGACTCAACATCTACTACAAAGAAAAGATGAATGAGTAAAGATGGTTGAAACTAAAAAGGAAGTATGATATGCTTAAAGGAAGAAGAAAATCTAAAACTGAAAACCATAGACGTGCATCACTTCTTGAGTGGTGAAAGGAAAAGGTTTGAGTATGCATTATTTAGGATTTATAAGTCAACCTATAACTAATTCATTTAAAACTCAAGATTAGCAGTATAGTTAATAGCAATGGCAAAAGGCACTTTAAGATAAGTGATCTAAACCTTACAATGTATAAATAAGTTTAAATAACTCACTTTTGAGCAAGGGATAAAAAAAATTGTTGAGTTGTGTGTATTCCGACAAGGGATAATAATGTTGTCTATCCCAAAATGGGATTGAATCTCAAAATGTGAAAAAAAA
>JAOSBO010039516.1:0-11001 GCA_027563915.1 Erythroxylum rotundifolium | reverse complement strand
TGTCTTTCTCATCCGATCCACTTTCTTTGGCTGTCAACACACAATTTTGTAGCTTTTCTTCTTCTTCTTTTTTTTTTCCCGTTTAAATAGCTGTTATTTTGGACGTATGTTTAGGGATAATAATTATGAGCCGATATGGCCGGTCCAACCTATTTTTAGCCTGAATTGGGCAAGTTAAGGGCCAACTATGGTCTGTTCGAACTAGGGCACAGGTTAATTATTGTTGGCTCGTCCATTGTTGCAAAACGATGTCGTTTTAAATTCTTGTCCTTTAAAAGTAAATTAGTGGGGTCGGATTAGCTTGGCTTAATCGTGGCCTGGCTTGCCATAACCGAGCTACAAGCTGGCTATAATCGGGCTACAGGCTGACCCTTCCAGTCCCGACCAACCAATATCATTGAGGGCAGGTGGGATCAAGCTCAACTTAACCCATTGACATGTATACAGTATATTGAACAAATTCGTGGGAGTTATTCAAACATTATGTAAATTATACAATTTAAATAAATTATTTGATTAATCATTAAATTAATATTAACTATTAAGTGATAAATTCAGCTTTTATATTTCATTCCGTGTTGGATAAAAGTGGAGTAGGACAAACAATTCAAATCATTCGCGGCGGACAAGGCTTGGGTCGATGCTTATAGGGTCCAACTTTAAGCTTAACTAAATCCGAGACAACCTAGTCCAATCTCGAACTCGTTTGCTTAACCTAATTTTTTTTTAAATAAAAATATAAAAAATGATGTCATTTATTAAAAAAATAGTTTTGCTTATATCTGTTAAGCATTTAGCTAACTAGATCTAAGAAGCCCCGGCTCAAACTCAAACCAAGCCCTAATGTTTTTGAAAAAGTTAGGCTTGAGGCTCGATCAACCCAAACTTAGCGTGTTGACCTTGAATCAGGGTGACGTAGGGTTGGTCGAGTCAAGTTCAAGCTTAAACATTATCTCTATTAAATTATAATTAAAATTTTAATTAATTTGATAAAAAATGTAAAAATTTTGAATTAGCTACATTTTAAATTTATTTTATCATAATAAATTTTGCTAGTATGAATAGTCGATTTTTTAATTAATTGATTATTTTTACAAACTAATCAATTTTATAAATTAAAACAAATTAATTGTTTTTATTTAACGATTTTCAATAAAACTTCATTTTCTTTCAAAGGTAAGAAAGTAAGAGTAATTATCTTTAACTTTATTTTAATTTATTTAATTTTGTTAAAATTTTACAATAGAATAATTTTATAACAATTTAAAATTAATTGAAACTTTTAAAATTTAAGCACTTCTTTTATCGATTTAAATTTTACTAATTTTGCTAATTTTTAAAACAATGGGACTGAATATTTATTTTCATTTTTCGGGGAATCAAATTTTAATATATGGCCGTCTCCTACCTGTCAGCCAACCTTCTGCTCCACTGGCTATGTCACCGCAGTACTAAATCCCTGCAGATCACGCCACTCTTGTTTCCTGAAGTAGCACGAGGCTCCATTCATTACATATGGAAAACATTAACCAAGGAGAATCTTTTTTCTGTAATATCAAGGTCCCCACTATCAATTGTTGAATTCGAACATGAGATACGTTTCTGTATTATGTGTGGTATTATGGACCATTCGTACCTTTCAGGATTACACTACTTGGCTACTCAGCTGCAAACCTTGTGAGTAAAAGCAACCTTATCGCTTTTAGGCTCTCCATTGATTGCCTATAAGAGGTTTTAGTGCTTTTCCAAGCTCAGATCCACACTATCCAAGCACGTTTCGTTTCCAAGTTCAGCAGTTCCCAGATGAGTAAAGTTAAGGAAGAATCCCCTTTCAGTTTAAGCTCCAGAAATGGCACTGCAACATCCATGAACAAGAAAAAGGTCTTCGTGAGTCTCTTACCTTTTGTCCTACTATTCATTGCCATCGTTTGCATTGTGGCTACTGTAGCCTCTAAAAACAACTCCAAGAGAAGCAGCAACCACCACACAGAAGCTCATGCCATCATTAAGTCCTCGTGTAGCAACACCTTGTATCCTGAGCTATGTCTCTCAGCAATATCTACCGTACCAGATGCTGCCAGTAAAGTAAAGAGCACGAAGGACGTAATCGCTTTATCAGTGAACATAACCAGGGCTTTGGTGGGGAAGAATTCCTTGGCAATCAAGAGACTAACGTTCTCCAGAACGATTCTGACACACCGCCAAAAGATAGCGATAAAAGATTGTCTGCAAATGGCCGCAGAAACACTTGAAGAGCTAGCAAAGATTCTGAGTGACCTTCATAACTATCCATCTTTGGGCAAGTTCATATCAAGACGTGCTGAAGACCTCAAGAGTCTACTAAGTGCTGCAATGACAAACCAAGAAACTTGCCTTGATGGTTTCTCTCACGACGAAGCTGACAAGAAGGTTAATTATCTTTTTTCTTTGTTAGGTAACAAGCTGGACTGTTTGTCTGTTCCTACATTAACACTCATTACTTATTCCTTAATTCCTTCGCTGTCAGATTCGTAAATTGATTCGAGCAGGTCAAAGAAAAGTTTTCCGTCTTTGTAGCAACTCATTGGCTATGGTCAAAAACATCACGGACTTAGACATGGCCAAGGAGGGACGTTCACATACTTCTGCAAGAAAGCTTGAGGAGAGTGACACAGAATGGCCTAAATGGTTGTCAAAAAGAGACCGCAGGCTGTTGCAGGCGCGTACGCTGAATCCTAACGTCGTTGTGGCCGCGGACGGAAGTGGTAACTACCGGACGGTGTCGGAAGCAGTGGCAGCTGCACCATCCAGGAGTAGCAGCAGATACATTATAAGGATTAAAGCAGGTGTTTATCGAGAAAATGTGGATGTACCAAGTAGCAAGACTAACATTATGTTTGTTGGTGATGGAAGCACCAGGACTATAATCACCGCTAGCAGGAGCGTTGGTGGCGGGAGCACAACATTCAACTCTGCAACTGTTGGTGAGTGTACTTTTAAGATCATTACAACTTCATCTACATGATTCTTTCTTTGGTTAACGCATGGAGTATATTCTAGATTGGTTTTGACGTATAGAAGTTACATTGAGTATAGCTTTTAGTTATTTAAAAAGTGTTTCAACCTGTGCCCTCGTACTTTGGAAGAAGAACGCCAGCTCGCCATACTTGACTTAGGGGGACACGCGTAAAAATGACAAATGAAAGGACATTTTGGATTGACGTAAAACTGTCGGTGAAATTTGTCACTTTTCCTAAAAATTAGGGAAAGTAGGTTGTACAGTTTGCTGTCTGAATGCGAATAGGATAACGTTATTATTATTATTATTATTATTATTGTTATTATTTAATTTTAATATTTTTATAATTTATTTATTGAAAAAAATTAAGATAAATTTTAGTAAAATAAGCAATTAAATAAGTAAAATTATTAAAATTTATAACATTAAAATTTTAAAAATATTTAAATTTTTATAATTTCAAATATTTATGTTTTAAAGTAATTCAATTTAAAATACATTTATCACGTAATTATGAAATTTTAAAAATTATTTTATGTGGAAATAATTTTTAAATTTAGATAATTTATAAAATAAAATAATTGTGTATCTCCTAATTTTTGGTAATTCAGTACCATATATTTACTTAATAATAAATTTAGATTCTAATAAACATTGAATTTGTATTTAAATTTTTTAATTTTCATATATTATAAAATAGGAAAAAGTTTAAAACTAAAAAAAGAAATATAAATTTCAACTTAAAAGCAAAAATTAAAACTTAAAATAGAAGTTTTAAAGGCCATTTAATTTCACGTCTATTTTTTCGTTATAACCCTAAATTTTTTATTTATAAAATAATATATATTTAAATTATTAGATCAAATCTTAAAATTTATATACTTTGAAGATATCTTAAATATCATTATATTTGTTAATAAATTTAAATTTAGACTAATTATAAATATAAAAATATGTTAATTTATTCACAATTCTCACTAATAATTGTTTATAAATAAAATTATCCATAACCTTTATTAATACCTGTGGACGACTTCAAGGTAACTAACTAATACCTTCAGTAGTTAAGAACAGCATCCTTTGGAGTCAGGTTTGAGTTTATTACCGACCTATGACTGTCATTCAAAGTGAAAAAAAGAAAGAAAAAACACTGGTATTGTGATTTCTTAACTTTTCCAAGTAACGAACATGAATAAGAGCTGTTACAAGATCTATTTCCTTGCAGCTGTTGTTGGGGATGGGTTTTTGGCCAGGGATATAACATTTCAGAACACCGCCGGGCCATCCAACCACCAAGCCGTAGCATTGCGGGTAGGATCAGACCAATCGGCATTTTATAGATGTAGCATGATAGCCTTCCAGGACACCCTTTACGTGCACAGACTACGCCAATTCTATGTCAATTGCATTGTGATCGGGTCGGTCGATTTCATATTCGGAAATGCAGCAGCTGTCTTCCAAGACTGTAACCTTCATGCCCGTAAACCAAATCCAAAACAAAAGAACATGGTCACTGCACAAGGCCGTGACGACCCGAATCAGAACACAGGAATTGTGATCCATAAATGCAGAATTGGTGCAACTCAAGATTTACTTCCAGTCATCAGTAGTTTCCCTACATATTTAGGCAGACCCTGGAAGCTTTACTCCAGGACAGTCGTGATGCACACTGAAATCAGTAGCATAATTCACCCTGCAGGGTGGTTCGAGTGGGATGGTGATTTTGCACTTGACACACTCTACTATGGAGAGTATCGAAACACTGGAGCAGGTGCTAGTACGGCGAATAGAGTCAATTGGAAGGGCTTCAAGGTGATTAATAGTGCTAGCGAGGCGGAGACGTTTACTGCTGGAAATTTCATTTCAGGTGCTAATTGGTTGCCTGCCACTAATTTTCCTTATTCTCTTGGTCTTTAAGCTCATCCAAATGTCCAATTATTAATGAATAAAGACATCTGCAGATAGAATGAGAACACCATTGGCTAGTAGTTGCATTAAATAGTTGCAATGAAGCTCTGGATGTCACACTGCTCCTTTCTAATTTTATCAATTTCCAATATCTCTCGTAAATGAAAGTATTCACGATTGGATTAACTTTCTTTTAATCCATATTTAATGGTCACTTGGGAAAAAAAAACTAGATTAAATTCAATTAAACTCATGTACAATTAAGTATATTATATCTTAATTAAAATATTTAAAATAATAATTAATAATTTAATTGATTACTAAGCACTTTTTTTAATATATGAAAATTTTTTATTTTGTGAAATTCTAACAAAATATTTATTAAAAATACATCATTAAATAATAATATTTTGTAAGAAGCTTAATACATGAGTAAAATTAGTAGTCGTATTCTTTTATAATATCAACAATATGCTTATTATATAAATCATTAAACACTCTTGATTAGCCATTAATTAAACAAAGAGAGACTTAGTTGGAGATCACATAAAATATAATAGCAATAAAATATATTTTTTGAATTAACGTTTACAAAATATACATTTAATTAGATGGTTGTCCTACCCACCAACCTTCTGCTACGCTAGTTATGGCAGCGGCCAATAGTAAATGTCTGCAGAATTGATCACCACCCTTATGACCTGAAATAGCACGCTCCATTCATTATGATTGGGAAGATAATGTTTGAAGAGAAGACTCCTTAGGGACTATATTGTAAAATATGAAGATAATATGAATTTTATGACAACTACATGTTAATTAATTTATAAATATCAATAAACCAATGTCTTGATCATGTTAGGAACAATTAGGACTTGGATAGAGTAAGGTTGCTGCTAAAACGAAACTAAAAATATTGAAGATAAATTAGATACAGAGAATTTACGTGAAAATTCTTAAATCAAGGTAAAAATTACAGGCAAAGATAGAAGAATTTTACTATTAAAAAATTAAAGAATTATAGCGAGAAAAACTAGACCCATTAAAAAATACAAAAAAAATTCTCTTCTTTTTCTCTTTTTTTCTCACCCCACTTCTCTCTCTTTTTATTTTATTCTACCTGTGTGGATGCTTTCTTTTTTATTATCTGATGCCTGCCTATATATAGGCATGAGATTAAAGGTATGGTTGGCCAAAATGCCCAAATTTGGCCAACCATTTTTTGTTTTATTTAGGCATTGAAATTCGATGCCTAACACGTCAACTAAGTTTGACAATGCTCCTACTTGAAGATTTGATATATTAAGAATCAATCACATCTTCACACAATTCTTTCTACCTTGCCATTTCATATTGCTTACATCTCTATCATGCCGCACAAGGATTGACACCATATAAACTTGTCAACATTGATTGCTTTTGTCATAAAATCTATCAGGTTATCCATTGTATGAATTTTCTGCATGTCTAACGTTCCTTCTTCCACTTTCTCACAAAAGAAGTGATATTGAACTTGAATGTGTTTTGTCTTTGAATAAAATGATGGATTCTTTGCAAGATGCAAAGCACTCTGACTGTCAAAATATAGAGTAATATTCTCTTGTTTATACACAAGTTCTCCCAACAACATCTTCAACCACACTGCTTATTTACTAGCTTTTGTAACTGCTACATATTCTGCTTTTGTTGTTGATGTAACCACAACTGACTACAGTTTTAAATCCCAATTCACAGCCCCTTTAGCTAATTTGAACTCATATCCATTAGTGGATTTACTTTTGTCAAGATCACCTGCATAATTTGCATCAACATATCCTCTAATAGAAAAATCTGATCCTTCGTAACATAACACAACATCTGAGGTTCCATTGATATATCTGAGAATCCTTTTAATTGTATTCTAATGTTCTCGATCAGGATTCACCATGTATCGACTAACCACTCCTACTACATGTGCAATATTTGGTCTTGTACCCCCATTGTTGATGCATATAATACTTGAGACATCCCTTTCCTCTCTTCTTCATTACTAGGACTTACACTTGAGGATAACTTGAAATTAACAGAAAAAGGGGTATAAATTGACTTACAATCTTGCATGTTGAATTGCCGTAAGATCTTCTTTAAATAATTTTTCTGAGAAAGCCAAATCTTCCTATTATTTCTGTCTCGATGAATTTGCATTTCTAGAATTTTGTTTGCTGGTCTCATGTCCTTCATTTCAAATTCCCTAGTCAATTGTGCCTTTAATTCTTTGATACGATCATTGTTGGGGCCTGCTACTAACATGTCGTCTACATACAATGGCAAGACTATATAATCATCTTTCTCAAACCTTTTGAAATATACACAAAGACCATGATGAAGAATCAAATCTCTTATATCAACACCTTGACACCTTTTAAACCAACAGAGATTTGTTTAACCTACAAACTAAGTTCTCTTTCCTTTTTTCTTCAAGACCTTCTAGTTAGAACATGTAATTTTTTTTTCAAGATCTCCATGAAGAAATGCAATTTTCACACCTAACCACTAAAGATATAAGTCAAATATAGCACTCATTGCCAGAACTACTTGAACTCTAGTGAGATGAACCACAGGATAAAATATTTCGTTAAAATCAAGACCTTCTTTTTGAGCTTATCGTTTACCAACATTCTAGCACGATATCGCTCTACTTGATCATCACCATTTCGCTTGATCTTGTAAACCCATTTATTATGGATAGGTTTTCTTCCTTACAGTAATGACACCAACTCCTATGTCTTATTCTTATGAAGTGCTTCAATTTCTTCTTACATTGATATCATTAACTAAGATGCATCTGAACTATTCATTGCTTCTTGAGCAGATGATGACTTTCCATCCTTAGTTAAAGGCAGTATACAATATTTCCCTTCATAAAATGGTCTGAATGCCAACTCGGTGCTCTTCTTATATGAGTTTATGTCCAATTAACTAGAACATTATATTCAACTAGTTCTTGCTCCTCATGTTTTAGTGCAGGTTCAAAAGAATCATTTTGATCAACTTCCCTATCCACTTGTACTATTGTAGTTTTTGGATTCTCTTGTATAGTACCCACATTGTCTGCTTACTCTTCATCCTTATCTTTGATGAAGATAATATCCTTGCTGATAACAATCTTGTGGGCAGTAGGATCCGTCAGACGATACCCCTTCACACTTTCAACATACCTAAGAAAATTCATCTTCTAAATATTAGATCCAACTTTGTAGTTTTTTGAGCATTGAGCATCATGTAAGCAGGACATCCAAATATATGGAGGTTGGAATAATCTAATGGTTTACCAGTCTACATCTCTATCGGCATTTGTAACTTAATTGCAGTTGATGGGGCTCGATTAACCACATAGCATACGGCATTGACCACTTCTACCTAGAATTTCTTATTTAAGCTTGCAATTCTCAACATCACTCTTGTTCTTTCCAACAGAATTTTATTCATCTGCTCTGTTACTCCATTTTGTTGAGGAGTGTATGCCCTCTTGACCTGCCTTTTGATGCCTCCTTGCTTGCAAAATTCATCAAATTCTTTACCAGTATATTCTCCTCCATTATCTGACTGCAAACACTTGACCTTCTTATCAGATTCGAGTTCCACCCTCGCTTTGTGAAATTTGAAAACTGAAAATGCATCTGTTTTCTTCTTAATAGGAAATACCTAACATTTCCTAGAATAATTATCTGTGAATGTTACAAAGAAATTTGCTCCTCCTAGGGACGTAACTTATACTTGCCATATATCAAAGTAAATCAATTGTAGAATTTTTTTGCTTCTGAACTTTGATTTGTTGAATTTCAATCAATGCTGCTTAGTCACAATAGAACGCTCACAGAAGGGTAGTGAAACATTTGTAAGACCTGGAAGTAGATTCTTCTCTGCAAGTATCTTCATTCCTTATTTTGACATATGTCCAAACTTTTTATACCACGTCCTTGCAAATTTGTCATCTGGACTAATCATCACAGCGGATGTCTCTCCTTCTTGCAAATACAACAATCTTTTCTGCTTTCATGAATACCAGCGCTCCCTTAATCACTTTCATGATCTTGTTTTGAATCTCAAATCTAAAACTAAGATCGTCCAGTTGTCCTATAGACAACAAACTCTTCTTCAGGCCTCCCATACGTTACACTTTTTCAATAGTCCAAATTGTATCATCATACAACTTTAACTTGATGATGCCAATATCAACAATCTTAAGAGCTTGATCATTATAGCTATACACAGATCCTCCAGAGACAGTTCATACTAATGGAACTATTTTCTTCGAGAGGTCATATGAAAAGTAGCTGATGAATCAAACAACCAGACATCAACAATTCTTCTCTTTCCTCCGATAGTCGTTGTTGTTTCACAAATCATTGCGTTTCCATATCATCTGAAGTGCTTGAAACTTTTTCTTAAGGAACATAATCTTTCTTGTTTATATTTCAACAATCCTTTTTTAAGCGATCTTTCTTGCCATAATTGTAGCATTTATAGTTCTTCTCACTTCTAGATTTTGATCTACTACAATTATGACTCCCACTTGGACCACATTTCATTGATCTACCTCTCATCATCGCTAAGGCTTGTGAACTTGCCAACTTGTCTTCCTTGCTCTTGTGCCGGCTCTCTTCTTCCAAAATAGCAGCTGTAATGTCATCGAAGGCTAAAGTGTTTGTATTAATTGTTACATTTATATAATCATATGAATCTTGTAGACTTTGAGGTAGAAGTTCTACACGTTCACTTATTGCTATTGTGTGCCCCAGTGATGTGATTTGGGATCTGATGCTACACTGCTGCTCAATACTTTAGGGGATCGACTCTCTTACATAAGGTGATCCTTAATTTTTTCTCTAATTATGAATTTTTTCCATAATTATGACATAAGTCAGCATTTTTTTATTATGTCGGCCAAAAATCTCGCTAATTGATCTTTAAAAGACTTCCTCTATCAATCAATCTTTATCCATAGACTCAAATATCTAGGCATATTTCTTCACATCTCGACTTCTATGAATTTTTTTTCTTTGCACCATTCAAAATATCTTTATTTTATATTTTATAGAAATCTAAAGAAATCTATTAAAAAGAAACAAATAAAATTAAAAATGAAATAAATATATATATTCTATATGGATACATGGAAAAAGTTGCGAAAATAGAGCATTCAAAGTGTTTAAGTGCTTCGTCATCGAAATGGATTTCATCATATGTAAAGTGTATAGTTTCCTCTTAAGAAAAACTTTGTTGTGGAGTGATTTGGTTATAATTTTGTAAGGTGATCTCATATTTTCTTCGCAATCTTCTTTTCCTCTATGTTATATAATACTCCATCAGCTAAAGCTAGGTGAAGATTAGCTACAACATTCTCATCTATCTTGTTCTACTTTTCATCTGTGACTCCAGCTGGTCGTTCACTATTGGCCACCAGACAATTTTCATTTCTCAAGATTACCTTTATCTTCAACTTTCATGGTGAGAAATTGCTCCTATTGAATTTTTCAATGTTGTCCTTTGTCGTCATTACTTATATCACAACTGTTTTATGAATGGTGCTTTTGACAGGGTGAATAATATTCTAGCTTATCTTTCACTACAAGAAAGTGACAGTTTAGCGACGAAAAATACTGACGGAATAATCGAAAATTTCGTTGGTAATAAAGTTACCGACGAAATATATCGACACTGCGAAAACGTGGGTGATACGACCGTAGCTAACTTTACCGACGGAAATATATCGAGTGTCGCTAATTTTAGCGACGGAATAATGAGTTCCGTCGGTACAGTTTACCGACCGGCCAAACAAATTCCGTCTGTAAATTAGCGACCGATAAAATGTTCCGTCTGCAACATTACGGACGGAAATAAACTTACCATCAGTAAATAGACTTCATTATTACCGACGGAGAAGTTAATTTCCGTCGGTATATAAGATAACAACATACCGATGGAAATTAGCTGCTCCGTCAGTAATGGTTATTATTAATTTTTTTTAATTTATATTTTTCATTATATTTAATGATAAAATGTTACATTTAATTTGTTAATGATTGTAACATATAAATTATATTTAGAATATA